>JASDQU010370530.1:163559-189614 GCA_032191745.1 Picea mariana | reverse complement strand
AAAAAATATAGTCCAAAAAATGGAAAGAAATTTTCCAAAAATATCTATATGTGAAGTAATAAATAAAAATCCCTCCTACATAAATGTAGGAAATAATATAAAAAAAATATTGGTAAAATACTCATTGAATCCACTAGTTGTGCCAATTGTTTTAGATGGCCATTTTGGTCTAATCATATAGGACCTATATTTCATAACTTTCTTCCATAGAATGTGGGTCGTCTTGCACAATCGTTGAAAGGCCTATAATGTAGTCCCAAATGGTCACAAAGTCCATATCAATTTCGTTCAAGTGGTGTAATTGATGATAAAGATCCCCATGAGCTTCTCTCTTCCCATCCCTGAAATCATTTATCTTATCTTCCAAGTTCAAATGTTATCTATCATTAGACTTGTAAATTACTTCTTCAAAGTTGGCCTCCATTGTTACGAACCTAGTAAATATTATAAAACTAATACATAAAATAACATAAGAAACCAAGTTATTTGATTTTTATTGATGATATTTGAAACTACAAACTCTAGCTCTACAATCCTAGACACCTATGTTTCTGTAGACTACCTCAGTGCATTTCCTCCCTCATATGCCTCATAGTAGAATATTTACAAATTGGTTGCATTCATCATGACTACAATGATCCACCTAGTACTAGTTCATATGGCTATGTCTAGTATCTCATAGTCGAATACTGAATATTTCACAGATGTTGTAAATAGGCAAGATTCTTCCTTCCTGTCCCTTTTTCTCTTAAACATGCGGAGCAGGGAGCATCAATAACAAGCTTCCTGAAATTGACAAAGAGGGATCCCATTTTGAGATGATGGCTACCAAAATCAAAATTGGATACCTATCCAAATCCAATAACAATCCAAGATATGAGATAACTTCACCTGTTGTTGGTGATTATATCCAGTTCATGAAAGACCATGTTGTTGTAGGTGAGTTTATGGAGTTATGTTCCTTTGAGAGGGAACCGATTGGAAGGGTAAACTAAAGGTGGAAAACCAAAGGCCAGGTTGATCTAAAACTAGGCTCCAAAGGGTTTTTCATGGTCATAGTCATATGTGTCAAATATCATGAGAAGATATTTGAACCAGGACCATACTTCTTTAACCCAACAGGGTTGGATCTTTGATACTGGATGGAATGATTTATCCCTGAAAAAGGAAGAATTTACATAAGCATTATTCTAGATTCAAATGTACTCCTTGCCTCAGGGGTTCTAGGAATCTAAGACACTGGAATGGATTGGCAACTCATTGGGTTCATTCATCAATATTTTGAAGGTCACCAAGTAGGGCAGGTATACCTACTATGCAAAAATATGTTTAAACATGAACGTTATTGCATCTTTACTAAAGTCCATCCACATTCTCTTTGATTATGAGGAACGGATATAGAACATGTACTATGAACATATATCATTCCAATGTAGGAAATTCCATGAACGTGACCACCTCTTTTGTGATTTACCCCTAAACATCTCTAAGGAAACAAAAAAAAAGGCAGTACAGATCATGAAGGCTTCACCAAAACACATAGAAAAATAAAATCGGGGAATAAAAGAACAAACTAAGGCCCCACAACCTAAACACTCAATCACCATAATAGCTTTGAAGTTGTGATGAACAACGAGTTGGTCCCTCTCTAAGGAGGCATCGCTAAAGGAGATCCTACTATGGATAAAAACAAAATATTGGATCATAAGGAATACCCCAATAGGTAGAATATGGACCCTAGACAATCCATAATAAACCCCTCCCAATCATACATCCTATAACAAATCATGGAAGTAAAAGGGGATCTCTCCCAAGAATCAAAAGAGGATCACCCTTAGAAGGACCTTGACTTAGAGATGATAGAGATATACATGTTATCCTTAATGGCATCACATGGCGAACATGGTGCCACCTTACAAAAACCCTAGATACTGCATATGCAAAAGGAACTCATTAAGAGTAGATTAGAAGAAGGGAAATATCAAGCCATTCCCAATTAGTCAAAGGAACTAGGTATGAGGCCCTCATAAATAGAAGTGGGGAAACTATTATCCGAGGAGAGAAAAACAAGGTGCAAATCTATTAAATAGAAAATTGAAGAATATGGTGCTATGTTAGTTAACTCTGGGAAGAAAATGGGACTGTTGGACAGATACTTCACCTCACAAGCCAAGTCACTAGGTTAAACCCCTAAGCGGAAAATTTCAAGGTGCACGAATTCTCACAATACCCTTTAATTTTCAATGATAGTTCTCTCTTGGAATGTAATAGGTATCAATGCTCTTAGTAAAAAAAGCATTCTTATAAAGAGAATTAGTCATGACAAACCCTTAATATTTCTCCTATAGGAAATAAAATTTGATAAGGAAACAATGACTAAAGTAGATAACAAAATTTGGAGAAACAATGAAGTCGAAGTAGTCCCATCCACGAGCCTCTTCGGGTGTCTATCTATGCTGTAGGATCCCAAATAGATTCATATGGATAATTTTGTGGGAAAACCCAATTTTCTATCAGTTGAATTCATAATCAAAGTCTTGTCAGTACAAGTATCATCAACCAATGTTTACGAGCCCAAAAAACCCTTTCTGAAATCTCTTTTCCTTGAATCCCTAAACATTTGATGGGATTAGTCTATACTCAATAGCTAGATCATTGAAGGATATTTTAACATGTTCACATCATTCCAAGAAAATAAATATGGACTCAGGAGGCTATATTCAAAACAAAATTCCTTTAAATACTTCATAGTAGATATAAAACTTATTGATGTACCCATGGTTAGTGGATTCTATACATGTAACAACAAGCATGGGGGAATTCCCCAAATTACCACCAGGATTGATCGCCTCCTTCTCTCCGAGAGCATGTTCCAAATAATCACGTGTATTGAAGCATACATCCTACCCTATATGGGATCTAAGCATTGGCCATTAAATCTCTCATGGAAATTCTCAACAACACCTAGTCCAAGGCCCTTCCATTTTGATCACTTCTAGCTAGACCACCCAAATTTCATGCCTAACCTATGCAAATGGTGGATAGGAAAAACTAAAAACTCTGGCTATTAGATGTATCATCTACAAAAAAAACTCAAACAGGTAAAGCAACATATTAAAAAGTGGAATACGGAGGTGTTCAACCACATTCACCTCAAAAAAGACAGACCAAAAAAGGAAATGAAAACTCTATAGGACACCATCATTATCAATGGAAGAAAAATGGAGAAGGAAAATGAGGAGAAACAAATCAAACAATAAATTAAAAATGGGGAGAAACAAGAGGAGGTCCTTTGGAAGAAAAACTTGTTGCGAACTCAAAATTCTTCCACAAATATATGCTCAATTAGTGCAATCACATTCGGATATCCAGCCTCTTGGCACCCACAAGACAAAAATTGGAAAGATATGAAGATATAGTATAAGATCTCAAGGTGAACTTTTTCCAGATCCTCGTGGAACCCCCAATGGATAGGAAAGAGGACATCGATGTCATATTAACCTCTATACCAAAGATAGTCTCTATGGAATAGAATGAAATCCTTCTAAGACCCATTTCAATGGAGGAACTGAAATCCATGGTTAAGTCTATGGCCTCTAGAAAATCACCTAGCTCGAATGGCTTTATTGTGGACTTTTTTCAATCTTGTTTGGATATCTTGGGGGAAGATGTATGGAAAGCAGTGGAGGAATCTTGACGTTTAGGAAATATTATTCAAGATTTCAATATTTTGTTCATTTCCCTTATTCCCGAGGACCAAAAACCCTTAATTTATGATAAATTCAGAATTGTATCTTTATGCAATGCTATCTAAAAAATCATCTTGAAACTCATAGAAATTAGACTCAAGTCCATCCTCCACAAAATCGTTTCTCTGGAGCAAGGAGTTTTTGTGGAAATACATTAAATCCTTGATGGGATCATAGCCTCTCATGAAACTACACATTCCTTAAAAATCTCCAATACCCAAGTATGTTATTAAAACTATACATGTCTAAGGTGTACGACAAGTTAAACTAGAGCTTCTTAGAACAACTCCTTCTAGCCTTCTGGTTTTTCCCTTCTTGGAATTCCTGGGTTATGAATATTTTATCCGCAAATTTCTTCCCCCTCCTTGTCAATGGGTCTTCATCCAAAACCTTCAATCCCTCCTAAGTAATTTGGCAAGGTGACCCCCTTTCCTCTTCATCCTAGCAATAGAGGGACTTGAAAGATCCTTGAAATATGAAGTTTATTTAGGTAATTTGAAAGTGTAACATCCCCAACCACCAACATGCCAGGAAACGTCACTTCCTGGATGCCTCTCTTAGATATGATACCAATTCGTGACATCCCCGGCCCTAAACCAATAGGCCAGGCCATGCCACCGAATAACCTTTATGCTCTGATACCATTTATATTTAGATACATAACTATATAAGTACACATTAAACAACTATAGCATTTTGTTTGTATTATTATTCATGCGGAAATAACATTAAAACATACAGACAACATATTCTAATATACACATCTTAATGCTGAAATAACAATATGCCTACATGTATAACATATATGAAATATCCAAGCATTACTCATAAATTATAACACATTTACAATTACCCAACATGCATTCAAAAAATATTTGGTACTTATCTTTTAATACATGACCACCAACTGGGTGCAGACCTCCCACGAACCTCCCATCCTTAGACCACGCTTCTCATCACTCTCAGTAGTGGGTCACCCCCGAGCTAGGTCTAAACGCCACCAAAAAAGGGATTCCTAGGCTTGGAAAGGACAACATGAAAGTCACACAAATCAACAAGAAGGATTATTTCCCAGGAGCCAACTCACACTACAGCCTATAACCTCTCATTCCCCACATGCTTGTCCCACCCTAGGAAGTGTGCCCCTTCTCTACTCAACAATCTTTCAGCTGCCCCGCTTCCCTTCTAGGGCTTCAACAGTAGGCCAGAAAGGAATTCTCTGAGCACTGTAGCCGTAGTTAGGCTCCCTCTAGGAATTCACTTCCCCAACAACCTCTCTCACCTGGAGAGAGTTGCTTACCGGCCTGAAAACATGCTTCTTCAGTCCACGAGCCTGACAACCCACCTCTTCAGATCATAGGCCTAAGAACTTGGTTCTTCAATCCAACTCCTAAGCCAATTCTAGAAAAGGTGATGGCAACAACAAAGCTCAGTATAGAACATATTATGGCAGCAACAACAAACCATTAAGACACAAGATAGATCAGGAAGTTATAGGCTGTGTCGGGCTTCACAAGAGACACAGGAGATAACTCAAGTACAACTACAGGTTCCAAGAGTACATGCTATATGCAGAGGTGACAATGGAGAAAAAGGTTCACTATGTGAATCAATGATGACTCAGGAAGGATGGTTGACTTGCAAGAATCGTGAGGGTCGTGAGGAAAACACTCGACTGGTGAGGACACGAGGATGGAGAAGGAGCACCAGAATGGGAAACGAACCCCCAACGAGATGGATTTCCCAACTATAACTACATGCTCCCAAGTCGACACATGTCTTCCTGCAGCTACATGAGTTCCACTTATCACTCGTTCCCTTTCCCAGGAACTTATGACAACATCGATCATGTCCACCTTAGCCTTTATGAAATAATAATAAAATATTATTCCCTTAGAGGTAAGCCCTCTAGCTTAGCCCCTAGGCCTAGACACTTAGCCCCCTCCCTTACCCTACCTAGTGGAGCTTAGTCCCCCATAACTCTTTCTTCATGGTTAGTCTACACGCAACAATGTAATTTTATTAATGATATGTGCATTTACATATACAAAAATCAGGCTCATGGCCTTATGCATCTAGGCTCTTCGGTCTAATAAAAATCTAAGTCTTCAACTTATAAGCACTTGGCTCACCAGCCTATAAACATAATTACAATTCAATAGGGTCTCGGCCTTGGGGTGTTACAGAAAGGTATATGATTGCACCCAAATATGGACCCCGTGACCCATCTCCTTTTCGTAGATGATACCCTTCTCTTCAGAATACCTAATGTCAAGGAAACATACTCTTTCAAATTAACCCTTAACACCTTTAAGCTATCCTTGGGGTCCCTCGTCAACCATAGTAAATCCCTAATTTTATTCCTCAATACTCCTTTGGTTGTCCAACTTAACATCTCCCACATGTTGGGATTTCAAAGGAATTCCCTTCCAACCAAATATATGGGGGTCCCCCTCCTCGCTAACCCCCTCCATAGTGTCTCTTGGGAGGACCTCCTCACCAAGTAGGAAGATAAACCTAGCAGTTGGAATTTTTCTCTATAAATATCCCTATCTGAATCACACTCCTTAATTTGGTACTACAATACATTCCCCTATACCTCTTTCTAGGGCTATAAACTCCTTCAAATATCTTAAATTCCATCAAAACTATTCAAAGGATGTTTCTTAGGGGAAAACCAAATAGGGACCGCAAATGGGTATTAGTGTCTTGGGACATGGTTTGTCTTCCAAAAATAAATGGGGTTTTGGGCCTAAGGAATCCTCTACTCATGCATATGACCTTTGTGGTCAAAACTTGGTGGAGGTGGTTAAGAAACAAGGAGAGCTCTAGAGAAAAATATGGAAGGTCAAGTATGAAAATGATACCCCATATGAAGAGTTGAATAGACTAGATGCAATATGCCCAGGGTCACTAATATGGAACAATATTAGAGACAATACAAATACAATATAACAACAATATTTCTAGGAAATAATATCCAGTGAATGAGCATTATTATTTAGAGACACATAACAATAGGAACCACAACTCAAACTTAACCCCTTTCTTAGACAATCCAAGGACATACTACAAAAAAATGATTGGTTATATGTTAAACAATACTAGTAGGGTGTCGAGAATGAATGCCCTCTAGCGATCAAGAAATGGATCAGTGATAAATCCTAGCCAAATAACACATTTCAAGAGGTTACAAACCTTGTAAATGCATGTCTGGAGAATAGGAAAATAATTTGCAGAGAGGGATAGGACATACTTCTATGGCGGACTCAAGGAAGTGGAAATTTCAATTTAAAATGTGCATATGAGAGTTTACCCAACCACACAAAAGTACCCTTGGATATCATTTGGAAAATGGTTTGGAGCAAAAAACTCTAACTGGATATCTCATCCTTTATATGGTTTCTAACAAGGAGGAAAACCCTCACCTAGGATTTCCTTACAAGTAAGGGATTTGAGGGACCATCAATATGATATATGTGTCAACAATAGGAGGAAACAATGGAGAAACTTTTCAACAACTGTATGGAATCCAACCAACTATGGGATAGAGGGACAACCATCTTCATAATCTTAGATACAAACATAGGAAACATTTGACTTGTCATAGAAAATTGGCAACAGACTCCCTGTAACAACATCATCTTCAATGAAGCTTGATAAATATTCCCTAGCCACCTCATGTGGTCAGTTTGAAAGGAAAGGAACAAATGAATCTTCAAGAAATAAAGAAAAGTAGGGGAAAACATATGGTGAAGCATACAAACATAAATCATAGAATACATATAAGTAAATCCCTAGTCGAAGGAAGCCTCAGTGGTGATGGGAAGTGGAGAAGATATATTCTCAACCTGGAACTACAACTTGGAATCAATCTGCGACAATAATATCCCCCGGAAATGAATTCTATAATGTCCCCAAGACCAAGCCCCATTGTAAATCATGTTTATGAAATGAATTGTAAATATGTTTTATAGGATGGTGAGCCAAGTTTATATAAGCTGGTGGGATTATGTGATTGTTAGGCCAGAGAGCCTAAGGGTTGAAGGCCAAGAGCCTAATTTTGTACATGTATCAATGCAGAACATTAATAAAATATAAACACTGCCATGTGCAGACCGACCATGATGAATGAGTGATGGGGGACTAAGATTCCACAGAGTGGGAAAGGGATTAGGGGCTGGAAGGTGGGAAGAGGGGCTAAGTGTTGAGCCTAGGGGGCTAAGCCTAGGGGCTTAGGTCCTTGGGAATAATATTTTAATATTATTCCAAAAGACCATGTGAATTATATGTTTTTATCCTAAGCTCTTTTGGAATGACATGTGACTTCAAAAGTGGTGGGAGGAACGCTCGCTGATGGAAGGCATGCAGTTTCATGGGTGACAAGTGTCAACCCAAGCCCATGCAAATAAAACGACTGAGATGAGCCATGGTGGGGGGATTCTTCTCCATTCTACGGGGATCCTCCTCCATTATACCAGACCGTCTGAGCGTAAACCCGTTCGACCTCTACAGATATGCTTTTGTGCCTCTTCTGAATGGTACACATTATTCGAACTCCGCAAGAGACCTTGTGCAATTCTAATATAGTGGGGGGGGGGAAGTCTGTGTTGATTTTCTAGAAATCCGATGCACCCTTTGTCTGAGCAGATCGAGCCTGTGCATGGATTCTTGTCCCAAAGCCATAACCATGAGACCATCCTGTCATTGTTGAGCCTATTGGAAATCCCGTGTCTATTTTCCCCATTGGCTGTTGTGGCCATGCAGTGCAGGACTGCGTGTGGCTTGTTGGCTAGTTTATGAAACACTCTCTCTAGGTGAGAGAGGTGGTTGAATTTGGAAGAACAAGCCGCTTGGCCTGTGAGGGACTCTCTCTAGGTGAGAGAGTGCACAGAGGAAGGACAGAACTCCTAGAAGGAACCCTGTAGCTGCCACAGAGCTCGGAGACTTCTGGTCCGGTCTGTTGCTAAAGCCCAAGGCAAGGGAGGTTAGCAGTCGAAGGAATGTCTAGCTGACAGAGAAGGTGTATACTCCTGGGGTGGAATAGACATGTGGGGAAGGAGAGTCTGTGGGCAATGAGTATGAGTGGTTCCTGGGAAGGAATTCCTTCCTTATGACTGAGTGTTTTCCCTGTAACCTCAGCCTAGCCTAGGATTCCTTGCCTTCGGGTGGAGCTTAGTCCCAGCTCAGGGGTGACCTACTGCTGAGCTTAATGAGAAGTGTGGTCTAAGGTTGGGAGGTTTGTGGAAGGCATGCACCTGGTTGGTGGAACTACCACTGTTTCAAAGATAAGTACCAGATGAGGTTTTAATTATGTTTTTGCATGTCTGTGTATTTATATTTATCATGTATTATGCTGTGCATATGAATTAATGGTAATGCCATGTTTTAAAATTATGTTAGCAATAATTCTTAGACTTACTCTAAGTTTAAATGTGTTTAACTTGTTTTAAATGCATGTTGTTATATAATTAAGTATGAGATTGTTATTCCACAAGGTTGTGCCTGCCCGACTAATAAAGGGGGCGTTACAGTATGGTATCAGAAGCGTAACAACTTTGAGTAGTGAAAGAGGGTGTTATAGTATGGTATCAGAGCCAAGGTTTCGATGCTGAGCCTAGATGGGCCGGATAAGTGGTCTTCAGACCAAAATTTTTGAGAAGAAATTGTGTCGGGAGGGCCAATTTCAAACCCCAGAATGTTCCTGAGTGTCAAGGAACCACTTGATCGTGTTACAAAGCTCAGGAGGTTTAGCGGTATTTTAGAACCGCATCCGGTGTGGTATATGGCCACTGGGAGAGAGAGATATCTCAACCCATGAAGTGTTGGAGCTGTAGGATCTGTTCGAGAGGAAAGCAGAACCCTCACGACCATCAGATTTGGAAAACGTGCAAAGGGTTTAAAAACCCTTTGGAGTTACACAGGAACTTGGAAATCGTGATACGCGAAACCCTGAATTTGTCAGGACTGTCCATTGGGGGGAAACACGTGGCTTCCAGATGGTGTTTCGGCACCCAAGAAACCAATAGGGAAGAACCTTGTGTCTGCAAGTCACGAAATAGCGAAACCCGAAATTCAAAATTCTGGAACAATCTACATCGTAGATCTTAAGATAGGAACTTGATCGTTGGTTCAAGTGGAGGGATAGACAGTAATTTTGGGATTTTGGCAAACGGAAGTTCGAGAGGTGTGGATGCACAAATCCCGATGCCCAAAACCCCGAAATGCCGAAAGGATCTACGCTGTAGATTTGAGAAAGGTCTAATCGATTGGATTTCACTTGGAACGGACGTGGACACATGGGTGTGTAGCACGTGCTAGTGGGATAAAAGAAAAGTGAGCATGGTGGGACCTAATGATGTCACCATAGATGACATGGACCCTCCTGAACATGCCACGTACCACTGTGGTTGTGGACGACAACTGTGCTATGTGGGCTTGGAGGGTAAAGTAAATTGGAAATTCAGGATTCACAAAGGAGGAGCACGAAGGCTCAACATTCCAACTCGTGAAGTTGTGAGTTGTGAGAGGTGCTAGCACTTTTCCCTAGCCTACGGTGATAGGTAGCAGGTGATAGCGAGGAGGGATCCATACCTATATCGCATCTCGGGTATCGGCATTTGGAGGAAGAAGAGACGAGGGTCTTCGGCTTGCGAACTCGTGAGATCATGAAGTTTTGAAAGGTGTCTTTGGTTACGAGGGTAGGGAGAAAGAGGAAGCTATCACCCGAAAACCCGAAGCGCTGAAGTCCCGAAATTTTCGGGGACAAAAGAACTATCGAGGATTTAACTGTTGAATCTCATGGACCGAGATGCCAAAACCAGAAGACCGAAAAATTTGAAGAGCCAAATAGAGCTCAAAAAACTTAATGGAATCGAAACGTTTTTCTTGTTCACGTTGGTTTATGAGTGTTGTAAGTTTCTTGAAGGTTTAAGGGCCTGACAAAATTCGGTTGATTGCACATTGTGTGTGCAAAGTTCAATGAGTGTCATGACAACCATGAATCTACGCCGAGTATAGAAATGGAAGAGGTGCAGATTGCCTCCATTTTAGAGAGCGAAAGAGAAGGAAGGGATGTCAACCTGGGAGTCGAAGGATCGAACTCCAATGGGCATGTAAAAGAGATGGATAAGGAAGGATGTATGATGAAACTCATTGAAATATTGCAGAAATATGCCTAGGATCACCGAGATGATAGCCGAAAGCTCATGAGGGTCGGGGCTCAGTAGGGAGAAGTCAACTTAAAAGTGTTGAAGAACCTGGAAATAATAGAAAGGAAGTTGGAGAAGAGAAGTGACTCAAGCAAGTCAGAGAGTCGCAGGACCCCTGAGAGGAAAATAAGATCAAGAAGTGTTAGAACCCCTGAGAGAAGAAGAAGATCAAGGAGTGGTGGCAGACATCATAGTCGCTCCCCAAAGCATTCCAATATGGAAGTGCATAGTAGTTCAAGCCTGTCCCCTACCAGAAAACACCGAAGATATGGAGTAGATGAATTGAAGGGAGAGATGAACAATATCAAGCCTCCAACGTTTGATGGAGAACATAAGAAGGAGGAAGATGCCTAAACCTAGTTGCTTGGCATGAGGAAATATTTCCAACTACAGAATTATTCCTCTCATGCAGAAGGAAGAATTGTGATGTATCAATTGAAAGGAAAAGCATCCATGTGGTGGGATTAGTTTGTACAAGTGAAACACATTAGTGAGAAAGATATCATTTGGGAGGAGTTCAAGAGCTATTTCGAGAAGAAATACTTGACCAAAAGGTACTATGACAGAAATATGAAGGAGTTCTTCGAACTCAAGTTGGGCAGCATGACCATCGATGAATACAAACGAAGGTTTTTGGAACTACTAAAGTATGTTCTGTTCATCAAATATGAGGCAGTCAAGATTCAAATATATCTGAGTGGACTGCCACCTTCTATTGGTGACAAGATTTAGTATGATGATCCTAAGACTATGGAAGAAACAATAAGAAGGGAAAAATGCTTATATGAGCAACAAAGAGAAAGGCCTACTTTTCGGAAGGCTTGGGATGACCAGAAGAAGTTCAGGAAAGAGCAGAGGCAGAAGGGAAACAAGCCTCCCTTTTTCAGAAACAGTCCTCAAGGACAACCATCTTTCAGAGAGCCCAGGAAGGCTGAAGTGGGTGAGCAAATGCCTATACTGCCACCTTTGGAGTGTTGGGACTGTAAAGAAAACCATAGGTACTGAGACTTCCCCCATAGAAAAGATAAAGTGAGAACCATCCACAATGTTCAGCAAGATGAAATGGTGGAGGATATGGGCAAGAGGATGCCAAGGATCTATGCAACCCTAGACAACACGCAAGCAGAATTTCAATCGCACATCATTGAAGTGGAAGGTATGATCAAGAACCAACCATTTATTATTTTAATTGATTCCGGGGCTAGCCATAGTTATGTAGATCCTAGGGTGGTGGAAAGTTTTCATTTATCAAGAAGAAAACATGAAAGGTCTTGGTTAGTGCAGTTGGCTACAGGAACTAAGAGGAAGGTCACTGAATTGGTTAAATCATGTTCGATAGACATGAATGGATTGAGCACGAAGGATGAATTGAATGTTCTGCCTTTAGGCTCTTATGCCTTCTTAATTGGGATGGACTGGTTGGACCAGCACCATGCCCTCCTGGACTATCATAACAAGAGGTTTACATGCCTGGATGAGGAAGGAAATTGGAAAACAGTCCAAGGAATTCCCAGAGCTGTGGCTGTTAGAGAAATCTCAGCCATACAGCTGAAGAAGTTTTATAGGAAAGGCTGTCAATTATTTGTAGCCCATGTGGAGAAAGCATCCGGAGATGAAGTCTCAAAGATTGGAGACCATGAGGTACTCACAGAGTTCAAGGACATATTTCAGGAGGTACCTGGAATACCTCCCAAGAGAGACATCGATTTTTCTATAAATTTGATTCCTAGAGCATCTCCGATGTCGAAAGTTCCTTAGAGAATGAGTACGCCAGATCTAAAAGAGTTGCAATTGCAGATCGAAGAGATTTTAAAGAAGGGGTACATTCACCCTAGGATGTCACCTTGGGGTGCCCCGGTCCTGTTCGTGAAGAAGAAGGATGGGACGTTGAGGCTATGCATTGATTTCCGGTAGTTGAACAAGGTAACTGTCAAGAACAAGTATCCTCTACCGAGGATCGATGATCTTTTTGATCAGCTGAAGGGTGCGAAAATATTCTCGAAGGTAGATCTCAGATCAGGATATCACCAGGTAAGAATAAAGGATGAGGATATCAGCAAGACCACCTTTATAACAAGGTACGGTCATTACGAGTTCACAGTGGTGTCGTTTGGACTGTCAAACGCACCTGCTGTTTTTATGTGCTTGATGAATGGTGTATTCAGGAACTATTTAGACAAGTTTGTCATAGTCTTCCTGGATGACATCTTGGTGTATTCCAAGTCAGAGGAAGAGCATGAAAAACACCTGAGGATGGTGCTGCAAGTGTTGAGAGGACACCAACTGTATGCCAAGTTGAGCAAATGCTCCTTTTATCAAAGGCAGATCCATTACTTGGGGCATATTATTTCAGAAGAAGGGATCAATGTGGATCCTGAGAAGGTTGAAGCCATTTGAGAATGGATAGCGCCAAGGAATGTGATAGAAGTTAGATCCTTTATGGGTCTAGCGGGCTATTATAGAAGGTTTATAGCAGGGTTCTCAAAGATAGATCATCCTATCACTTCCTTACAAAGGAAGGAGAAAAAGTTTCAATGGACTGAAGAGTGTGAGAACAGTTTCCAGCGATTGAAGTAGCTATTAACCAGTGCTCCAATCTTGAGGATTGCAGATCCAAATGTGGATTCTCAGCCAAGATGGATTTGTAATCTGTTATGAGTCCAGGAAGTTGAAAGAGCATAAAAAGAATTATGCCACTGACGATTTGGATCTAGTAGCAATCATCCACACTCTAAGGAAATGGAGACATTACCTCAAGGGAAGAAGATTTGAATTAAGAACAGACCACCATGGTCTGAAATATTTCTTTGAGCAGCCAACCTTAAATGCTAGACAAAGCAGGTGGTTGGAGTTTCTGTGTGAATACGACTTTGATATCAAGCATATCAAAGGGAAGGAAAACAAGGTGGCTAATGCACTCAACAGAAAGGTGCATGAATTGCATGCTACAACCATTAGCATGTATAGGACAAATATTAAGGATAGAATTTTGGAAGCTGCAAGTGTCGATTTGCAGTACAGAGATTTGGTAGCAAAGCTACAGTAGAGTGAAAGGCCACAGAAAAGGGAAAGTTACACCTTGGAAGCTGATGGAATACTTCTGTACAAAAACAGAGTGTATGTACCCAATGTCCAGGATTTGAGACTTGCGATTCTAAGAGAAATGCATAACGTGACTTATGTTGGACACCCTGGATATCAGAAAATGGTGGCAGCAGTCAAGAGCCATTATTTTTGGCCGGGCATGAAGAGAGAGATCGTTGAATACATTGCCAGATGTATGGAGTGCCAGAAAGTTAAGGCTGAGCATAGGCAACCAGTAGGGTTGTTGCAACCTTTACCCATTCTGGAGTGGAAGTGGGAAGTGGTGACGATGGATTTTATTATAGGATTATCCCAGAACGAGCAAGCAACATGATTCGATCATGGTGGTGGTGGACAAGCTTACAAAAGCTGCCCATTTTATTCCATTGAAAACCACTCACAAGGAAACAGATGTTGTTGATATCTTCTTAAAAGAAGTGGCACACTTGCATGGAATTCCTAAGATGATTGTGTCTGATAGGGACCCGAAATTCACCTTGAATTTCTGGAAAGGACTGTTCAAAGGATTCGAAACGAATTTGAACTTTAGTACATCGTATCATCCTGAGTCTGATGGGAAGACAGAGAGGGTGAACAAAGTAATAGAGGGCGTGATGAGAATGTACGTGATGGACAAACCATCAAGATGGGAAGAATACCTACATTTGGTAGAATTTTCCTACAATAATGGGTACCATGCATCCTTGAAGATGAGCCCATTTGAAGCACTTTATGGAAGAAAGTGCAACACTCCCGTGAGCTGGGATAATCCAGTTGACAGAGCAATAGTTGGGCCAGAATTGCTCGAAGAGATGGAAGACCAAATGATAAGAATTAAACAGAATTTGAAAGCTGCCCAGGATAGGCAGAAAAGTTATGCTGATAAGAACAGAACCCACAGAGAATTCAAAGTGGGTGATCATGTTTTCCTGAAAGTGAAAACTAACAGGAGTTCCCTGAAGCTGGGAAGTTGCGCCAAGTTGGCAGCAAGATACTGTGGGCCTTTTGAAATCTTGGAAAGGATTGGGCCAGTTGCATACATGCTTGCATTACCTACATCTATGATTGTACTTTCATGTTTCACTGCTTAAGAAATATATACCTAATGCTAATCATGTTATCAATTGGAATGTGATCCAGGTGGAACCAGAAGGTGTCCTGCAAGTGCATCCTATGTGCATATTGGACAGGAAAAGAAAACAGCTCCAGAATCGAGCCATAGAGCTTGTAAAGGTCCAGTGGACCTGGTACAGTCCTGAGGACATGACATGGGAGCATGAAGATGTTATGCGGGTAGAGTACCCGCATCTTTTTGAAAATTTTGAAAATCTTGCAGATGCAGTGTGAAAGTTGCACTGAGGATAGTGCAAAAATAAGGGGAGGGGAATTGTAATGTCCCCAAGGCCGAGCCCCATTGTAAATCATGTTTATGAAATGAATTGTAAATATTTTTTATAGGCTAGTGAGCCAAGTTTATATAAGCTGGTGGGCTTATGTGATTGTTAGGCCAGAGAGCCTAAGGGTTGAAGGCCAAGAGACTGATTTTGTACATGTATCAATGTAGAACATTAATAAAATATAAACACCGCCGTATGTAGACCAACCATGATGAATGAGCGATGGGGGACTAAGATTCCACAGAGTGGGCAAGGGATTAGGGGCTAGAAGGTGGGAAGAGGGGCTAAGTGTTGAGCCTAGGGGGCTAAGCCTAGGGACTTAAGTCCTTGGGAATAATATTTTAATATTATTCCAAAATACCATGTGAATTATATGTTTTTATCCTAAGTTCTTTTGGAATGACATGTGACTTCCAAAGTGGTGGGAGGAATGCACACTAATGGAAGGCACGTAGTTTCATGGGTGACAAGTGTCAACCCAAGCCCATGCAAATAAAAATACTGAGATGAGTCATGGTGGGGGGATTCTTCTCCATTCTATGGGGATCTTCCTCCATTCTACCGGACCATCTGAGCGTGAACCCATCTGACCTCTGCAAATATACTCTCATGAATCTTCTTAATGGTACACACAATCCGACCTCTGCAAGAGACCTCGTGCAATTCTGAAACTGTGGGGGGGAAAGTCTATGTTGATTTTCTGGAAAGCTGATGCATCCTCTGTCTGAGCAGATCGAGCCTGTGCGTGGAGTCTTGTCCAAAAGCCATAACTGTGAGACCATCTTGTCATTGTTGAGCCTGTTGGAAATCCCATGTCTGTTTTCCCCATTGGCTGTTGTGGCCACGCAGTGCTAGACTGTGTGTGGCTTGTTGGCCAATTTATGAAACACTCTCTCTAGGTGAGAGAGGTGGTTGAAGTTGGAAGAACAGGTTGCTTGGCCTGTGAGTGACTCTCTCTAGGTGAGAGAGTGCGCAAAGGAAGGAGAGAACTCCTGGAAGGAACCCTGTAGCTGCCACAGAGCTCGGAGAATTTTAGTCTGATCTATTGCTGAAACCCAAGGCAAGGGAAGTTAGCAGCCCAAGAACTATCTAGGTGACAGATAAGGTGTATACTCCTGGGGTGGAACAGGCATGTGGGGAAGGAGAGTCTATGGGAAGTGAGTATGAGTGGTTCTTGGGAGGGAATTCCTTCCTTGTGACTATGTGTTTTCCCTATAACCTCATCCTAGCCTAGGATTCCTTGCCTTGGGGTGGAGCTTAGTCCCAGCTCGGGGGTGACCTACTGCTGAGTTTAATGAGTAGTGTCATCTAAGGCTGGGACGTTCATGGAAGGCCTGCACCTGGTTAGTGGAACTACCACTGTTTCAAAGATAAGTACCAGATGAGGTTTTAATTATGTTTCTGCATGTCTGTGTATTTATATTTATCATGTATTCTGCTGTGCATATGAATTAATGCTAATGCCATGTTTTAAAATTATGTTAGCGATAATTCTTAGACTTACTCTAAGTTTAAATGTGTTTAACCTGTTTTAAATGCATGTTGTTATATAATTAAGTATAAGATTGTTATTCCACGAAGTAGTGCCTGCCCGGCTGATAAAGGGAGCGTTACAGTATGGTATCAAAAGCGTAACAGCTTCGAGTAGCGAAAGAGGGTGTTACAAATTCAATCTCTAGAGAAACGGGAAAAACAACCCCGAAGCTTCATCAAGCTAAACTTTGATGGAGTTTCTAAAGGAAACCATGGGCCTACTGGGATGGGGGCGTATTTAGAGATGAGGGTGATATGTTGTTTCATTATGCATATTATTTGGTAGAGAGAACAAATAATGCAACAAAGCTAGATGGTATAATTAAAGGAATTTTGTTAACCATACACCTAAAGTACCATAGATTCATAGTTGAAGGATATTCTGCCATTATCATCCAAACCCTTACCAGGCTCCTACATGGCTTGCATTCTAAAAGAATCTCAACCAACTAGAGACTAACCTCTTATTTGACTTGGACAACTAATTTTCTCATCCAACTTAGAATTGTTCACACCTCACATGTTCATAGGAAAGTGAATGGGGTGGTTGATTGCTTATCCAATTGGGGGGTCTCAACATTGGGGCACAACCTCTACTCAATATGGATCTCTCCACACCAAGACGACCTTCATTCAAAATGCACCAAGATAAAAATGGTGGACATCAATCCCCCATATGGGGTGTTTATTCTTGTGTCATATTTCCAATGCACATGATTGAGATGGTGGGTTATAGGTGTCAAGTGCATCTGTGGGACATGTCTCTCTAGAGGAAGCAGAGTACCATTTCATTAATGAAAATGTGTGAGAGTGAAAGAAGGCACCGACAAAGTACCATAATAACTCAATGCAGAGCATGTAAGTTTAGACCATGACCAAGGATTATGAAGACGAGCTTGAATGCAATATTTTAGTTCAATCATAACTGTGTGGAAATTATCTTAAGTATTTTCTATTGTTATTTCATATGTAATTTAGGATTCATGGAATATTTATGGAACATCATGGTAGATAGTGCAACTGTGGAATTTAAACCAGAGGCCCTGAGTTTTCTACCTAGATCTATTAGTTTGGTATCCTTTCTTTTTTCACTGGGGGAATTGTGTTTTTGTTGTTACTAGTTTTTCTTTGGCTCATTACCAATAGGAACTATGTTGGCCTTCTTCCTTTTATGACATAATGGGGGAATATATATATGGATAAATTTATATGTTATTATCCCAAGGGGGGGAATATATGGGCCTAAATTTACATGTAATGTGTAAACATATATGTAATGGCGTCAGCCTAGTAGAAAAAGGGCCTCATGTGCAAGTGTGAATAGCTATATATAAGAGATCATGTATTCATTATTATGACATGTGAATTGTGATGTATGGATGTATGGATGTATTGGGTTATTTGGAGGGGGTTCCCCTATTCTTTAAGGATTTATTGTGTAACTTTTCTATCTTGGAGTTGTGCTCCATGCTTGCATTCTATACATAGTGTGTGCTTTTGTTATTTTATGATGTTATGATCATTTGGATCATTACATTTTATATTTAATATACAGAGGTTGGAAGTTAAGGATTGGAGTTAGACCTCAATTAAGAATCAATGATAATACCGAAATTTAGTGGAGACGAAGATAAACATGAAACCATTCCCATGGCATGGTTGAGGATGGTAAAGGAAGATTGTATGAGGACTGGTATAAGTCCTTGTGGGGCATATTTTTCTTTTCGGGTGGAGCTCATAAGTGGTGGAGAAGCCTTGATGAAGATACTAGACTCCACTCCACATGGGAAGAATTTGAAAAACTATTCTCGGATAAATGGATTAGGGATACAAAAATGAAGGAATTGTAGAGAATTCAAGATGAATTAAAAAAATCAAAGGAAGAAATTAAGAAGGGTGAGGAGCTATCTAAGATACGATCCCTTAATGAATCACACATTAAGGAGGTTAAGAACTTAAAGAAAGAAAAGAGTAGTAAATCGAAGTGGGAAAATGATGAGTCAAGGGAAGATTTGAAAATCAAAGATGAAGAGATATTTAGACTATGAAACCATAATAATAAAAAACTATTGAATGAGGTCAAGAGATTGAAAGAAGAAAATAATCATTGTCAAAATCAAGAAGAATTGAGGATCTTGGATGAAGAATCTACCAAAAGACTTGAATAGGAAATATGCAAGAAGGTTAAGGAATCCCTAAATACTAATGAGGTAAAATTAGAAATGCAATCCAAAATTGAAGAAGGATGTCAAAATTTGATAGATGGGGTTACATTGCAGCTTCAAAAAGAGAAAGAAGACAAGACTCAAGAAGGTTACCAGAAGATACTTGAAGAAGTTGAATTCCATTCAGAGGATGTACATTCCAATTATGATGGGATTATCTCCAAGGCTAGAGTAATCAAAGACCAAGAAAAGATGATTGAGGATGTCATTATCTCTGAAACAAAAATACATGAAATGCATTTGCAGAGTGAAGGAAGACCGTCAAATGTGAAACCATATCGGCACCCTCATTACTAGGAAACAATTCAAGGAAGACAAGAAGGACGATTTCAACATTATGAAGGAAGAAGATGGAATACTTGTCAATATTCATGGAACAAGGTATCACCAAACTACTCTTCAACAAGTTATTATCATAGACCAAAAACCACTACAAATTGGAGAAGCTACAACAAAAATGCATGGAATAAAAGGAAAGAAAATTATGCAACAACTAGACACCAAGGATTAAGACTGAAAATAATTTATTTTGGATGGATAGATCATCAAAAATGGAATGAAGAAAGAAGGAACATAAGAAAATAATATTACTTGGTTTCATCACATGTGAAGCCTTTAATTGCAAAGATTTGAGGGCAAAGATTTTGAAGGAGGGTTTTATGTTATGACTCGACGGGTGCATATATATCACTAAATGTATATGATATGACCCCAAGGGGGGGCATATATGGGCCTAAATGTACATGTAATGTATAAATATATATGTAATGGGGCCGGCCTAGTAGAAAAGAGGCATCATGTGCAAGTGTGAATAGCTATATATAAGAGATCATGTATTCATTATTATGACATGTGAATTGTGATGTATGAATGTATTGGGTTATTTGGAGGGGGTTCCCCTATTATTTAAGGAATTATTGTGTAACTTATCTATCTTGGAGTTGTGCTCCATGCTCACATTATGTACATAGTGTGTAATTATGTTATTTTATGATATTATGAGCATTTGGATCATTACACTTCCCATACATGGTTTTCTACTCAGTCTCCTGGGTTGGGTTATTTCTTCGAATGTACTAAGATTTTATCTATCCGGTATATGTCAGCATCATCGAGTGGTATCTCTATTTTCCTTTGAGGTTCAAGGGAAAGGAGGGTGTTGGATCTTTCCCTCTATGTCCCTATTTATTTTCTCTTTTTGGGTCAGTCGAGACCCTCAATACACTGCTCTTCTCTCTTCATTCCTTGTGGGTGTTCAAGATCATTTTTGCTCCCCTTTCCTATCTATCGATAAATTTATTTGCTTAAATTGATTAAATTAAATTATGAATCTAGGAGCTCGTAAAATTGTGATATGTCGACAAAGTATATGAAAGACTAGGAAGCTAAACTAATTCTACTAAATTCAAAAGGTAGAAAAATCAATAAGTCATTTCTAGGAGTCAATATTAAACATCGAGACTAGATTTAGTTACAGTATTTTACATTCGTCAAAACTATTCTTGCAACCCTATAGTTCTCTCAATGATTCAAGTCACTTCCATAAATTATCAAGCATCAAACTCAAAGAAAATAAATCTTGCAGAATTAAATCCAGAAATATTAGATTTTAATCAAGGTCTTGTAACTTGTGTTTTGTTGGAATTCATATGATCATAACCTATTAATATTTTTGGTAGAAATACACACTCAATCGATCACACACAATAATATATTAATGACCAGAATTTAAAATCATGAAAAGTAAAGGAATAATAAATCACTCAAATGCAAAGAAATCGAAGCTTAATCATCCATTCATGATGGACTTCAATTAGATTCGATTAGCTCATACTAAAATATTTCACTAAACAAATCAAGTGTTCTTGTAGTCAAAATACGTAATTGATCTAATGGTCTTGTGTTCTAACCAACTTCATCTATGTTATCATATGAAATTGAAAATCAAACAAACAGAAATCACAAAAGTAGATATCACAAAAGTAGATATGAAAAATGGAAATCAAGTGAAATTAGAAATCACTTATGGAAGGAAATAATTAGAATAGAAATCAAATCAGAACACACATACAACACAAATAATCTAAACTAAAATACATGAAAAACAATGCACATCTTGGTTGGTGGGCCCTTCCCAACTTAGATGGTGTCACTAGGAAGATGAATATTGTCTGGATCATGATATATGTTTGTAGTCTTTAGCCTTCTGTATCATATGATTGCTTCTTTCCTTCTTTACTTTATTTATGTATTTTTTTTTTGTTTCTTTCCTTATTTTTTCTCTTAAGAGGCGAGAGTCAACGGGACTCGAGGATCTATACTCTAACTAGGTCAGAGATGAAGATGTTTCTTGTCTCTAATGGTGTATTTCTAATACAATATAGGGAGCTTGAAATAATGAATTTTACTTACAAGATCCAACATATAGTTATATGATGCAATAATTTAAATGGAAGATGTCTTCTTTGTGCTCGAGCTTCTTCAAATTTTAACAAT
The DNA here is from genome assembly GCA_032191745.1 of Picea mariana. NCBI lineage: Eukaryota > Viridiplantae > Streptophyta > Pinopsida > Pinales > Pinaceae > Picea > Picea mariana. Next base: position 167,919 of record JASDQU010370530.1, on the reverse strand, counting down.
GCCCAAGGGAAAAGGATAATAGTGGCAAGCAGAATGGACAAAGGAATTAAATGAAAAGGAACAAGGAATGAGGAAAAGATATTTAAGATTTCATTGTACATGAATTCCTAGGTTAGATGACTACATAAGAATAAACATTGCTTACCCAATTACCTTTAATGAAATCTGAAATAGACAAGCACTAGAACTCCAGTTGCATGGTCTAAAAAGAGATCCGTTGAAGATTAGTTGAGGAAGTTTGGACTAGAATGTTGTTGTAGGAAGAATAAATAAAATTTGTGGATGGATAAAACAAATCTGCTAATGATGAACTCTAAAGGGAGAGGATTGAATCTTTAGTGAACTGTTGGAAGAATGTAAATGTTGTGAAAAAAATGGACTATGGTGTTGATGAACAAACAAGAGTGGCTATTTTTAACTCTGTAAGAAGGCAGTCAAATGCAAGGTTGAAACAAATCTTTGCACAAAATTTCTTTCTTTGAAATTGTTTCCCTTCACATTCTAACAGTCAATATACCATTTTTATTAACAAAAATATGAAAAAGCTACAAGTTGTTGTTAATACCATTAAACCATATAGTATTCATCAAAACCTAAATATGTGGTACAATTCTTTCCATGCGAATGAATGTGTTGAAGTAGAGCATGGGAAGAAATAGTTGGATTACCAACCATTGATGCATGTCATTAACCAACACGACATCATTTACCATTAATGAAAATGACTGTCAAGGTACCTTAGTGCATTCCTACATGTACGAATAAAGGTGTTGAAGTTGAGTCACCTACAAAATTTGATAGTTAGGAGACATTAACGCATTCCCATTGTTGTAAGTGAGGAAACCTACCATTGATCTCTACAAGTTCCGAGGCACTATAAAACATCTCTAATATTGACCCCATATAAGGTATTGAAGTCAATGGGACAAGATTTGTTTTAAGGAGGGCCTTAGGGAATCCCACATCATCCAACGCGAGTACACAACCAAAATGATTTGAAAATTGGACCAACAATTGTATGCAGAATTTATTGAGAACTTTTCCAACTAGTAAATTGGTTTTCAATAAAATATCGTGTCTAACTGCACTAGAATCCTGGTTTTCACAATTAGATTATTTTTCTCTTTACTATTTTATTCATTTATACTATCCTACTCTACTTAGAAAAGAAAATATTTCCTCAAGTGTAAGAACATTTCCAATGAATCCATGTGCATAACAGGATTACAAATATACTCATATTCAAGTTTGAAAAATATGCTTTGACAAATACTAGAATATGAGGGACGATTCATATGGTGCTAAGAAATGTTGGAGAATGGAATGGTGTTTTAGCCTAATGAATATCTAGAACCAAAGTTCAATGTAGTCATTATTCCCTCATTTCTCTTGTTTATTAACACTGACTTGGATGTCCTCCTTGAGTGTGCATGATGAGCACTGAGGTGTATTGTGAGCTAGCACTGTCTGATGGATTGTTATGAAGCTGTGTTCGAAGATCTCAAACCAAATCACTACCCTTGCAAACAAAATCACGTAACCATTGTCATTTGGAGGTTTGCCACCATGTCATGGAATGATCCTCCCATGAATTGAGCTTCCAATTTCTAAATCTAATATGTGTTTCTACTGCAGTCGACATAGCCTTTTACCACAAGCTTTGTGCTTGGTTGATGGTTGTCGGATTTGTTTGAATAATAGAGAAGCATAACAACATCATTCTTGACAAAACTTAGGTGCTTGATTATGTCCATAAGAGGTAGAACTATCCCAAATGTCGAGGCACTACCATATTTCTTGTAAGTGGAAATTGTTATCAAATTTCCTATAGATGACACATGCTACCAGATTTCTTGTAAGTGGCAGCCACTACCAGACTTCCTTTAGAATGTTAGAAATATAGTTGGACCAACAAAAGTAATTAGGAAAATACAAAATCCATCCTAAGTAATCATTGAAACATGGAAAATCATTAAATTTAATAATCACATGTCTCTCTAAGCTCTTATGACAAAAAATGGATAATGTGTGGTGATGTAAAAGATAAAAAAATGAGAATGGAAGGTAAATGGGGTGTAAACTTAAATGGTCATTGTAAACATAGTGAAATTGAGGCTCAACACTGCTAGTCTTCTTAATCATTATGGCTAACAAGAGTGTTTTGTCTTTCATGTGGGGGGTGAGGAAGAGGGCTACAACTAAGCGGCTTCCACAACATCGAGCCACCAAAGGTGCTCAAATTACACGTGTCGAAAGATAAGCAAGAATCACTAGGGAGCTCTATCATTTGAGCACTTCTCCAATTCAACAAAGGAACATGGATATAATGTTAGAGGAATCCAGGGTCCTAAGAGCCCACGAGTCTAATCAATAAAACATATAAGAGTTTTAGGAGTGGATTGTAGACTTAGGCTTCTCTAGATCAAGGGAGACTAAGGTGTTTAGAGGAATGGAATTTTATTGGATGGAGAAGACCGTAAGTGCACTCTCTTTGAAGGCTAAGTAGGACAATTAAGAGGAAATTTTGGACTGCAGTTGTAGGTTGGAGGCCAAGTTCAATGCTTTTTGCAGGGCCACCTTCGGTATCAACTTCAAAGTGACTAATTAGGGAGAGAAGAATGAGTATGTGGAAGTGAGTAGGTCTTAAGGATCTCCAAGAAAAAGTGAGAATCCAATCATACTCAAAGATGATACGGGCAAGGATCCTAAAGGCAAGGCCAAGCTAGTTGATGATGGTTCTACAAACTTAGCATAGTCTAATGTTTTTAGTTGGTCCCTGATTAGTTATGTTTTATAATAACGGTTATGAATAGGCCAAGTAGACTCTTTGTTCTTGTTTTTTTTTGCTAAAAAACATTATGAAAGCATTGTTAGGATATATTGTGATATGATTCTAAGGCCTGGTTTCCATTTTGGCTAGCCTTAGACATGGACATATGTACCCTTTTGTATCATATTAATGTATAATATCTTAGCTTACAAAAAAACATAAAAATCCAAAGTACACACTGTACACCAAATATGAGTGTGGAGCACAACTCTCAAAAATATAGTAATGATGAGATACATAAAAATGATTTATACATTAAAAGAACCTCATCGAAACAACCCATATAAACAAATCATTAGTTCATGTTTATAATAATAACTATATTAACCTCTCTCTCTCTCTATATATATTCACTAAGTCGCCTATTACATATACATGTATTCCCATTACATATACATGTAATCCCATATAGACCTTCATTAAAGTACTATTATTCCCATTACATATACATACAAGCCCATATATACCTTCATTAAAATACTAGCATCCTTCATTTATGGTAAAGAATTGATTCTTTCATTTGATATTGTCAAGTAACTCTTTCTAAAAAGACAAATATATCCCAATGTCCTTACAATGAGATGATCAGAAAGGAAATGGTCCATGAAGATGCTTGATGTCCCAAAAAGAGATGCTTGAGATGTGAAGAAATAAAGGGTAATGAAGAGAGTGAATCTGATGCATGTCTTTTCTTGTTCTTTTAGTGAATCTGATGGCGGCCCATGATAAGGCAAGTGGGAGGGCTTTTCCGTACGATCTAACTTCACGAAGGTTGGGAAATACTCCACTCGTCTACTTTCCCTCGTCATTCTTGACGCAAGGAATGATGTGGGGCCATTTCGTAAGGCTCTCTCTAATCAATTACGTTCGTCCAATCTCCATGTTCAATGGCCACCTCACATTCGCTCACTATGCCAAGGACAATAATTATTAAGACATTATATCAATAATAGGCTTATTCATTAGGAAGGAAATTATATTTAATTTAGTCAATGTGATTAGATATATTTAAGAATTATTAAGACATTATATAATAATACGCTTATTCAATAAGAATATAAATTATATTTAATTTAGTGTATGTCATTAGATATATTTAATAACATCAGAGTTCATTAATTATAATATATTATATTTATAATTAATTTATATATATGTATATGGGGTAATACCATAATTTGAAGTTAAATATACACATCATATAAAGTTTATTTCAATAATATGATATGTATTTCTTTAGTCAAGGAACTTGGTGTAAAGGGGATCGTCCTGATTCAAATGGAACTCAAGAATTAAAATTTGAATGGGAGTTGGGAACAACATCAAAAAACTAGTCTAACGATTTATCATTATTTCAAGGGTTAAAACTCCTAGACTCGAGTTGCATTAATAACATAATTGTCATTGGGATTCTTCTATATTCATCAGACTTATGAATAGTATGACTATCCTAACTGATGGAAAATTGACCAAACTTATTATGAGAATCCAAAAGGAAGCATATCATTATGAAAATATAAAGTATTTCCA
>JASDQU010370530.1:128150-139910 GCA_032191745.1 Picea mariana | reverse complement strand
CTCTTGCTTCATAGGATTCCATGTTCTGAACATCCCTTTCTACCACTGCATCTTCTTCACCAAACCCCTTCCAGGTTGTCCTTATGAGTTCCATCCAACAAAAAAACCATTTGTTGGATGTATGGGTTGAATCATGTTCTACCTTAGTTCTCCAACAAAACCCTTTTCACCATCAGCCCTTTTGGTAAAATAGAAGGCTACACTACACAAGAGTGCACAACAAAGTCTCACCCGAGATGGTTTATGGGTCACTGCAGGACACAAATTTATGCAGTCATGGAAGGGATTGGGGATGTTCTTTTTACTACTATTCTTCTAGTTTAACATGCATCCTTATCATAAAATTCATCAGATCTATCATGTTATCCATTCAAAAACATTTATCATACTAGTGTGTGTTGTAAATAAACCTTAATAGATGCATTCATATAACCATTCATTCATTATAAATCATGTAAAAAGAATACATCACACATAAAGACACCATTTTAGCATGGTTCACCCCCTCCTGGGATACATCCACAAAGATATTCTACTTATTTCCTTATTCTCCATTCAAAATAGTGTTGCACACATTACATCATAGGTTTAATAATAGTGCATGTGAGGCTAACCAAAATTTCACCAAGCTCCACATTCTGTGACCTAACGCTTAGTTACATCTCAACATTGACTCCACCTGAGCTCCACAACTCTCAACAATACAAAACCTCAGACTCAAAAATGACTCTCCAAAAGTAAGTTCTCTCTCTCAAAAAAGGACACCAAAGATGGATCTCCTCCCAATCTGCCTCATACATCTTCTATTTATACTACAAAATTGGGTTAAAACCCTTACAGTATGACTCCAAAACCCTAACTCTAAGTGTAATAGTTTCCCACATTCTAATTTCCTTCCACGCGGTTAGTCTTGGATCCAATTGTTCCTTGTGCTAATCTTCCTTCTTTCTTGGTGTGTTGCTTCCTTTTCCCTTTTTCGTGTTAGTCTTCCTTCTTTTCTGTCACGCGCTACTTTCTTTGGTCCATTTTTCCTCTCTTACTGTGCTTACTCCCAAAATTTCCTGCTCAAACACACATAGAGCACGCTTATAATTCCTTATATATCTTGAGAGACAACCAATTATTTTTCAAGTGTTCCAAATGTGATTTTGGGTTTCATGAGGTTTAATATTTAGGCCACATTGTAAGTTAGGAGGGAGTACGAGTTGATCCCAAGAAAGTGGCAGCTATGCAAGAATGGCCCCATCCAAAAACATTGAAGATATTGAGGGGGTTATTAGGAATTACAACCTACTATAGAAAATTTGTAAAAAATTATAGAAAAATTGTAGCTCCCCTAACTTCACTAAAAAATAATGCCTTTGTTTGGAGTGAAGTAGCATCATAATCCTTCACTACTTTAAAAGATTCCATTTTTACTACTCCAGTATTAGCAGTACCTAACTTTAATAAGACTTTTGTCTTGGAATTTGATGCTTCAAGGAGAGTTCTTGGAGAAATATCAATGAAAGAAGGATGCCCCTTTCAATTCACTAATAAACAATTCTGTGATCGCAATTTGGGAAAACGAACATATGAGAAGGAAATTATGGATATCCTTAATGATGTGGATATTTGACTGCCAAATCTCATAGGAAGGCATTTTCAAATCAAGAATCACCATCATAGTATGAAGTACTTGCTTGAAAAATGGTTGTCTTCTATAGAGAAACATAAATGGGTCACCAAGGTGTTGAGATATGATTATGAGATCATATATAATAAGGGTAAAGATAATGTTGTGGATGATTCTTTATCTAGACAATTCGAGGAGGATGGGTCACTCTTTTCCTTATCATTACCAATCCTAGGATGGCTCGAGGGGGCCTGCAAGGAATGGATATAAAATGATACTTTAAGGAAACTCATCCAATTCCTTTAGGTATATCCCAACTCACCTAAAAGTTATACATGAAAACAAGATGCATTGCAGTATAAAGCACACATTTTTTTGGAAAAGGATTTAGACCTAAAATAACAAGTCTTAAAGGAGATAAATTCTTCACTGATAATCAATCATTGGATTTCATAAAACCTATGAAATATCTAATATTTCATTCTTTTTGGATGGCATGAAAAACAATATCCAAGACTTTGTAGCATCCTGTGACAATTTCCAAAGAAACAAGGGAGAGATAATGAAAAAACCATGGGAATTGCAACCATTACCAATACTAACATAGATTTAGACATGTTAGGAAATATAATACTTCCATGCTAAACCTAGCAAAAGAGAGGAAGAAATATTTAATCTAGAAATCAATTGAAAAAGAAAACACACAGTACATAAAGATTTTACCCTGGAAAACCAACAATCCTGGAGCATATTGCTCCCTTGTTGTTTTATTCTTTATAATAAAAGTTTATCTTCCTAACCTTGGTCTACACCTAAGACACAATCAACATCATACCTTTATGATTTACACAAGAACAACCCTATAGCCAATTCGACTTACATATACATGACCAACAACCTATAAAATATTTTCTCTAAATATTAGCTTTTACATCATTACAACACACCTTATTCTTAGGATTTACAATAGGTAAAACCGTAAATAAAGGTGCCCAAAAATGGTTAAAGATCCATGCATATCATTAGTTACAAATACCGTGAATCTGAGGATTTTGTTACAGTTGACTACCAATTCATATTACTAGTCGACTACCAGTCGACCTTTGTTAATTATTCAGTCAGTTTCCATGTGACCACCTGTTGAACTCTTGTCGGTTGACCTCTTCGAATTTTTTTTTATCACTTAGACTTTTATTGGTCGATCCACCTTGGCCTTATACTTTCACTGCAAATAATATAACAACCGAACATTCTCCCACTTTTTGTCTTCTTTGTTGAAACTAGGAGATTTCTGAACTCTCGTTCATATACCCAAGGAAAGAATTCCCATTGCCTCTCTACACCAAGAGAACTTCATAACACTTACAGACTTGGTCAAAGAATATACTATGGTTTCCAACGTTTCTACTTTCTTTAGAAACACCTTGTTTCTTTCCATCATGTCTCTTACGAAATGGTATTGTGCATCAATATTATTAGACTTGGAATGATGAGATGGGTTCTTTGCCTTAAATATTGAGATTTAACTGTCGCAAGTTATCTTCATAGTTCTCTGCTTAAACACGATTCCTGAACACAATATTTCATCCAAATTTCTTCTTTTCTTCCATGTGTGGATGACATGTACTCATATTTTGTTGTTGACAGGGCTACGACCACCTGTCACTTACTCATCTAGCTAATTTTTCTACCAAGCATATCGAACACATATCCACTGGTCAACCTTCTTCAATCCATATCTCCAACCCAGTTGGCGTCGACAAATCCATTTACATCTAATCCATTGTCACCTCCAAGTTTTCTTTGGTAGTGTTGGATGTATGGGATGACCCGGTTTCTACCTTAGTTCTCCAAAAAAACCCTTATCACCATCAACCCTTCTCGTAAACCAGAAGACTACATCACACACAGAGTGCACAATGCAGTCTCACCTGATATGGTTTATGGGTGACTGTAGGACACAGGTGTCTGCAATCATGGAAGGGATTGTGATTGTTCTTCTTACTCTTATTTCTACTTAACCATTCATTCTATTACAATATTCATCAGGTTCATTCATTTATAAAATTCATTCTGCATATATATTCTAGTGCGCGCTTTAAGTAAAACCATTCATTCATCTATCTAACCATTCAATCACAAATACAAAAATAGTAAAACATTCAGAAACATTGCAAACATAGTTTTACCATGGTTCACCCCCCCTAGGGATATGTCCATAAATATGTTATGCTTATTTCTTATTCATCAAAAGCTGGTGTGCACATTACATCATAAGATATTTAGGAGAAGTGAGACATACCAAGATCGCACCAATATCCACATCTTGCGACCTGAACCTCAAGTACATCTCTCGATTGAATCTATATGATCTCCAGAGCTCTCACCAAAATACTTTCTCACAACTCACCAAGGACTCCAAAAGATACTAGAGATTTGATAATTTTCTCACTCCAGAACTAGGTCTTCTTCCCTCAACCTACTTTCTATATCCTCTATTTATATCCAAAACCCTAACCCTAACATGGCTAGGTTTGTCCACATCTGTGTTGGATTACCGCACATCCTTCCATGCATGCTGCTTTTCCTCAAAATATGGCATTCTTTCCTTATTGGTCCAATCTTCCTCGTTTGTTTCACTGTTCTTGATCTTTTCTCCAAAATTGAATCTTCTCTCAACATAGGCCTATGCCAATATGCCCCAAACACTAACATGTGGCTCATCTCAAACCACTTAGTTCATCTTCTGCACCACTACCTCCAACGCATGAAAATTTGCTTCCAACTCTGTCGCTTTCTCCTTAGCATGCACACTCTTTCCTGCGAGTATCCCCAAAACCTACGATGTCATGTGCTCTGTCAACACTTCTCTTCTTTCTGCATGCACCTATTCTAAGATATCTTTCTCTGCTTGTAGTTCTACTATCATGCCTTCGACATGTTGTTGAAATGAATCCAACTGATCCTGCCTTGCTTGTTTCTCCTCTTGTGTGGCCTTTAATTCTATTTTCAAATTATTCATCTCATGCGCGTCCTTCAATCTCAGGTATATGTCCATGGTCTTCTACCTCTTCTTTAATTCCTCAACTGTAATGTTCATATTTTCCTCTCTCTACTCTAGTTTTTGGATCCTCTCATATTCTTCTAGGCTGGTCCAAATATGTGCAATCCTGTCATACAGTTCTGCCACTACTTTTATCTCATGTGCTATGTTATATACATGCGCAGTAGCCTCCTTCTCTCTCTATTCCCATACTTCTAGAGGTGTTCTCGAAGTTATTTTCTTTGTTAAGTACGCTATCTCTTGTTTATATTTCTCCATGGTTTGCACAATCTTATGTATCTTCTCTTGTACGGTAACCTCATGCTCTTGCATGCACTATGGGATGCTACTATATACTTATGAAATAGTCTTCTCTTATTTATCTATGTGATGCTTCTCCTCCTCCTTCTCCAGTTTGATCTTCTCACAATTCACTTACATAATATCCTTTACCTCTTGGTCAAGAGTTATGTTGGTGGAATACACCCTAGCTCTAAATTGAACCTCCTGCATCACGCTTGTCTGTAACCCATATAATGCCTTTGTGGGTATGTTTTCCAAAACCAACTCTAGATGTTCCATGTCCTTCACTAGTTTTTGCATTATGTTTTCATCCACCTCCAACATCTCTTATGTGACCTTGAACCTATCACTACTCATTACGACTATCTATATTGTCTTTTCTTGTTCTTTCTACGTTGATACTTCTTGTGATTTTTATTTCTGTTGCACTGTAGGAAGATGCATTGTATTTAGCTGCTGCCTATGTACAATGTCATGTACTTATACTAATTTCTCCATTTTTTCTTCTCTTTGTGCCTCTGTTGCACATACTGCATCCTCCCCTCTATCTTGGAATTTTTTGTGACAAACTCTGTATCGTCTTTTGTAATAGTGATGGTTGGAGGATTCTTGTGATACTTCAATTTTTTCCTTATTTCTCCCTCCTCTGTTCCAATCCTCTTCTTCATTGGGGTTGAGGTATGTGCTTCATTTTTTTTATTTGATTCTTTCTCATCTTTCACTTCCTTTGGAAGATAGATATTTCCCTTCTCTCCATTCCCTTTTACATCATTCCTCGACACAATCTCTTTCTTTCTTTGTTTCTTACTTTCTACGCTACTTCCTAAGGATTGACTGTGCTCTGCAGCCATCCTTGTATTATATGTTGGTCTTCCTGTCTTCTTTTATGTTCCTTCTTCTTCTTGATCCTTAGGCTTTGTTCCTTTATTTTGTGTTTCTAGAACCTTCCCCTGCATAGGCCAGTCCTTCATGATCCAATCTACTTCCTCATGCGATGTGTAGTACCTCATTTCTAGCCACTTATTTGGATCCCTTCTGACTTGAATCCAAAAATGGTATCTTGAATATTTAAAGTTGGAAACCCATTCATTTTCTTGAACTACTTCAATTGGGATCCTCCAAAAATTGGTTGTCTTTTTCTGCATATCTTCCAAGAACATGTAAAATACCGTGTTGTTCGCCTATTGGTTCTTGTTGTCTTTTTCCTTCCATAAGGTTTCATACCGCGCTGCACAACATTTCCATTTCTTTTCCAAAAAGAATGAAACTTTGGGCTCCTTCCAGTCTACCAAAGTTATCAATATTAACAACCAGGAATAATGGAACTCTATCCCATTATCTTATGCATCCCTGCAATCTATCAAAAATGGATTCAGTAAATATGGTGCCCATCTTAACACTACACCTTATGTACATTGTGCAACTACTTCTATAACTCCTGTCGGGGCCTCTTCCTTTCTACACTTTCTCAAAATTTTCCAAGCCATAATATTTATGGAAAAATTTGTCGTAGGCTCATTGATGTCCTTTATGCCATAATATTCTTGAACTGTGCTTTAACTTCTTCTGCAATTTCTTTGTCCCTTGCCTTGTTGTCCAAATAGTATTCTGAATTTACATTGCTAGTAGGAAATCCTGTAATATTGGCTATGAGATATAAATCTATAGGGACAAGAATGTCCATCCAAAAGATTCCTCCATGTACCCTAGCCAGTAGTTGCTTCATACACAGGCCCACATTATTACTGCACCTGAAATGTGGTATGTCCAACAAATTCACAATGCCTGAGATGTATAGACCTGTGATCCTACCTCCCCCCTCTTTTCCAAGTAAACTTCTTGAGAAAAGTAAGGAATATTCATTGTATATGTTACATCATGATATGCATATTTTGTCTTTGACACCTTTCCTAACAAGTCTTCCACTACAACTGCAACATCTAGGAGATGACGTAAAGTGATTGATATTGTGCCCAGTACTTTCCTCTTTTTCCCACAACTGGGTTTTCCTCTACAGCTTCATCCCCAAATTCTTCTTCTTCTCTCTCTATTTCTTGTTGGCATGTGATAACTTTGACTGATACTTCCTATGCGATGAATTTTTGCTTCTGTTTGTCCATTTCCTTCACTTCTGCAAGGCTTTTGGGATTAGGGTTTTCCCCGTCGTTAGGGTTTTTTGTGCTCTGACCCACTTGAACCTTTTCTTCGATTGATACTTCTTATTATATCCTGGTAGGACTAATACATTCGGTCTCTGACATTGTAAAATACTCTAGCTCCACAAAAATCTTCGGCTCTTCCATTATTTCCTTCTTCCTTATTGTATGTCGGGTCACTCCTACAAATCATCTGGGAGATCCAACCTTCAGGGATGCCATATTACTTTCCTTGTACGTGAATGCGTATATATATTTCTCAATAACCCCTTTTTTTTTCTCTCAAGTGCTCTGTTGCTAAAACATCACTAAGTTTCGAACCCTTCCTAGATTTTCCCCTTTTATAAACCATGTCATTAATGTTCTGACGCGTTCGTTCTTTTCTGTTCACTTGTTTTTCGCTTTTCTGGTTATTTTTGTGGTGTCTAATTTTCCCGTGTGCATTTTTATGAATTGTGTTGCACCAATTTATTTCTTCTACGCATTGTCATTCTTGAGTATCACTTATTCCTTTAAATACTTATTTTTTACGTTTTCTTCATTTTTCTATTTTTATCTTCCTTTTTCTTCTTTTAACTCCTACTATTTACAATATGTACAAGTCTACTTGTTTCACTGCAACTACTAAGAGCTGGTAGTTCGATTGTCCCTATACAGTTTCAGTCGACTACCATTCACAATTCCTTGCACTTCCTTTCCTGCCAAGTCTTGCAATTGTACAACACCTCCATCTGTGACAATCTTTATTTGATATGGTCCTAACCAATGCATTCTAAGATTCCATGCATGCTGCAAATGCTTACTATCATAGAGGAGAACCAAATATCCTACCCTAAAATGCTTCTTATTGATATGTCTATCATGCCATCATTTATCCTTTGATTATGTACCTCCTGATGAAAACCTGATATGATTCTATCCTCCTCTAATTCCATCAGTTTATCCAATATTTCCTACGTCGTTCCCCTTTCTGTCATCTCTGTAATTGCTTCAATGCACAGACTTGGTATCAAATAATCTAAGGGAACTATTGACTCATGTCCATACACCAATCTAAAGGGTGTATGTCTTGTTAGTTTCTTGCAGGTAGTTCTATAAGCCTAAATTACTTCTGGTACCTTCAAATCCCAATCATCTATGTTCACATTACAAATATTTGTTAAGGAATCCTCCAAAATTTTGTTGAAGGATTCTACTGTTCCATTAGATTTAGGGTGATAAGGAGTACTCTCCTAGTGGTGTATCTTAAAATATTTAAGCATTGCCCCAATTGTATTGTTGATGAAGTGAGTCCCTTGATCACTCATCAATATTATTGGACATCCAAATCTTGTCACTACATGTTCAAATAAAAAGCATGATGTTATCTCTGTGATGCAATTTTTTATTGGTGCTGACTTAGCCCATTTGGTAAAGCATTTTGTCATTGTAATAATATATCTGGCTCCTGATATTGTTGTTGGTGGATTAATTGGACCTACAAAATCTACTTTCCACTTATAGAAAACTTGTAAAGTAACTTGTGGTGTTAGTGGCATCTCATCCCTCCTGGATGGCTTCCCAACTCTTTGACAAACATCACACTTCTGACAGTATTCCTTTGAATCCTTGTGCAATGTTGGCCACCATAATCTTGTGTGCGATACCTTCTACGTGGTAGATTTCCCTGCGTATTTTCCTCCTGTAATTCCTTCATGCACCTATGCTAAAATAATGGGTCTTTCATGCTCCATCACACATATTATCAAGAAGTATCTACTCCAAGTTTGTATAAATGACCTCCAATCAGCTGATAATATGCATCTCTAACCACCAAAATTTTCTTTTGCACAGTAGTAAATTCTCTTGGTGCAAATCCTGTACTCAAAAAATCAATAATGTCAACAAAGTATTCATCTGCAATATGTACTAAAAACAATTGTGCATCTGGAGAGTTGTTCTTAAAGTGTTGTCCCAACAAGTAATATTTGTATTTCTGCAAAGCATACACCATATCTAGACCTTCTCTTTATATAGTATTGTAGTTCTACTTTGAATCTGACAGCTTCCTACTTGCAAACACAATAGTGTGATATATATCACCTTCCCCTTGTTAGGTTAATACTCCTCCTAATGCTATTGCAGATGCATCCACATCCACATGCACATGAAATTATTTATCCTAATCTGGGAATACTAAAATCAATGTAGTAACCATATTCTCCTTCAAATTATCTATACTTTGTTGGAATTCCTTGTTCCATTTATACCTAGTGTCCTTCTTTAACAACTTTTCCATTTTTGTAGTAATCTATGCATATCCTCTTATGAATTTCCTATAATATCCTGTATGGCGCAATGTACTTTTCAACTAGCACACTAAATTTGGTGGTTGTTGGCACAGGCCAATTTTGGGAAAAATCGAAGAAGTTTTGAAGGAATTAAAGATGCGTCAAAAAACAGGGGAGTGCATCGGAAATAAAGGAAAAGCGGCACTGAAAAAAGAGGAAAAATGAGCATCGAGAAAAGAAGTTACAAAGTGGACAAACTGCTATGGAGCAGTTGGAAAGTGGACAACCACCAACTTGGAGCAACAATTGGATCAAGGACCAACCGAGATTAAGTCAAGGAGAAAGTGGACAAACCTAATCCGATTAGGGTTAAGGTTTTTGTAAGGGATTTGTCTCAGTTTTGTATAAGTATAATTTATTAGGATTGTAAAGGTTGTTGTTAGCGAGTAGTGAGTTAGCCTTTTCAGACAGTTTGATAGTGGAAGAGTGAAAATTTCTCAGTGTTGTGAGAACTGTTGGGATCTATGGATATAGTGTGTAATGGAGGGAGAAATGTACAGTGCACAACACTAGATTTTGTAGGAATATGATTAAAGAGGAGAAGCGACAAATCTTTGTGGATGTAGCCCTTCGAAGGGTGAACCACGGTATATCTGTGTTTTATGTGATTGTATGCATTGTTTATGATTGCAATTACTTTACTAAGTTTATATGATGAATATGTTGTTTTTTAAAGGAATGAATACTGCGCAGTAAGAATAAACTAATGGGATCTGCATAATAGCTCTAAGTAAATGAATATTATAGCTAGTGTTTAGATAAGAATCATGTTTTACCGTAGATGAATACTTGGTTATGATCAAATGTGGATAGAATTATTAATATCGTCCTAGTAGAATAGTCATGATAGGGGTATGGAATAAGATCTAATAAGGATTGAAGGTTAACAGTAAGTAGGTTAAATGCCTCTGAGAGAACCACATCACATCCATGGGTTGCAAACATCTAAGTCCTGTGGCCACCCATAGAAGCCATATCGGGTGAGACTACACAGTGAACTCTGTGCGTTGTCTTGCCTTCTGGTATCCAGAAGGATTGATGGTATAAGGGTTTGTTGGGTATATTGTAGTTATAACCTATGTAATCCCATAGAAGCCAACAATGGTTCCATTGTCGGTTGGAAATCAGAAGAATAGATCGGGAGGGATGTATCACGTAGTATAGTGTGAGAGATTAATAAAGGGGATGTTTGTAGGTTATAACAACACGAAAGAGGATATTGAAAGATGGTTGACAGTTGATGAACAATATTTTTCCCATAAAGATAATAGAAGCTCTAGGTTTAAGCCAAGACGGTATTTGAAGAGATATGTATTCAGTGAAATACACGAGAGTTTCTTTAGTGAGTTTCCAAAGATATTACATGAGTGGATAACATGGTTGAAATATACCCATCCGAAAAATAGGGTTATATTAGTGGAGTGGACAGAAGAAGGTATCACATGGTTTAAAAGGGTAAATAACAAATTCACACGCTCAGTAGATTTCTGGCTAGACAACATTGTAGTGGGGTATATAACTGAGTTTGTAGTAGATACATCGAAGTCTTATAGTGTATCAGAGTAATATTTTATTAAGGACCCAAGAGGAAGGTACATCAGATCATTGTAAACTTTGATAAACACATTATTGCATGATAAATGGGTATTAACTATGAAATCAGGTAGCTAAACTACCCTGCATGAATGGGGGAGTTAGGGGAAACCTGAGGAAGGTCTGAGATGGAGGGGGGAATGGATAGAGAAGAGATCAGTAACGATAAAGATCCTATTATGATGTATCAAGAGGATATATAGGAAAATATCTATAAGGAAGGAACGATGTGAAGTGGAAGACCCTACAAATATAAGCTTAATAGGAAGAAAACAGAAGTAGTCGAGAGGGAAGGCTTGAAGAGTGATGAGGAAGTGGTAGAGGATCTATGTGTTGTGGATAAAATTGAAGAAATATTTTGCACCACATATGAAATAAATACTAAAGGAGAGGGATCTAATGAGGAATCATATACCCATGTCCAAATACGAATCAATGTAGAACCTACAACCCCATGTACAATTAACACATTAGGAAAGAAAGAGTTGTTTAGAGAACCAGTGACTGATGGTCAGGAGAAGATAGGATATCAGAGTAGAAGTGAGGGTAAAAGTGGAGGTACCAGTAGCAGTATGGGTAGTGGTACAAGTGGAAGTACCAATAGCAACACCAGTGGGAGCTCAAGTTTGAACAACAGAACACAGATAATATGTTGGTTGTGGAGCCTGATTATCTTCCTGATGCAGAGGTTCTTTGCTTTCAGCCGTGTCTATACCCCAT
>JASDQU010370530.1:116636-128017 GCA_032191745.1 Picea mariana | reverse complement strand
CCAACAGGACCCAAACACTAACATGTGGCTCATCTCAAGCCACTTAGTTCATCTTCTGCACCGCTACCTCCAACGCATGAAAATTTTCTTCCAACTCTGTCGCTTTCTCCTTAGCATGCGCACTCTTTCCTACAAGTATCCCCAAAACCTACGATGTCATGTGCTCTGTCAACACTTCTCTTCTTTCTGCATGCACCTATTCTAAGATATCTTTCTCTGCTTGTAGATCTACTATCATGCCTTCGACATGTTGTTGAAATGGATCCAACTGAGCCTGCCTTGCTTGGTTCTCCTCTTGTGTGGCCTTTAATTCTATTTTCAAATTATTCATCTCATGTGCGTCCTTCAATCTCAAGTATATGTCCATGGTCTTCTACCTCTTCTTTAAGTCCTCAATTGTAATGTTCATATTTTCCTCTCTCTACTCTAGTTGTTGGATCCTCTCATATTCTTCTAGGCTGGTCCAAATATGTGCAGTCCTGTCATACAGTTCTGCCACTACTTTTATCTCATGTGCTATGTTATATACATGCGCAGTAGCCTCCTTCTCTCTCTATTCCCATACTTCTAGAGGTGTTCTCAGAGTTAGTTTCTTTGTTAAGTATTCTATCTCTTGTTTATATTTCTCCATGGTTTGCACAATCTTATGTATCTTCTCTTGTACGGTAACCTCATGCTCCTGCATGCACTATGGGATGCTACTATATACTTATGAAATATTCTTCTCTTATTTATCTACGTGATGCTTCTCCTCCTCCTTATCCAGTTTGATCTTCTCACAATTCACTTACATAATATCCTTTACCTCTTGGTCAAGCGTTATGTTGGTGGAATACACCCTAGCTCTAGACTGAACCTCCTACATCACGCTTGTCTGTAACCCATATAATGCCTTTGTGGGTATGTTTTCTAGAACCAAATCTAGATGTTCCATGTCCTTCACTAGTTTTTGCATTATGTTTTCATCCACCTCCAACATCTCTTATGTGACCTTGAACTTATCACTACTCATTACCACCGTCTATATTGTCTTTTCTTGTTCTTTCTACGTTGATACTTCTTGTGATTTTTATTTCTGTTGCACTCTAGGAAGATGCATTGTATTTAGCTGCTGCCTCTGTACAATGTCATGTACTTATATTAATTTCTCCATTTTTTCTTCTCTTTGTGCCTCCGTTGCACATATTGCATCCTCCCCTCTATCTTGGAATTTTTTTGTGACAAACTCTGTATCGTCTTTTGTAATAGTGATGGTTGGAGGATTCTTGTGATACTTCAATTTTTTCCTTATTTCTCCCTCCTCTGTTCCAATCCTCTTCTTCATTAGGGTTGAGGTATGTTCTTCATTTTTTTTATTTGATTCTTTCTCATCTTTCACTTCCTTTGGAAGATAGATATTTCCCTTCTCTCCATTCCCTTTTACATCATTCCTCAACACAATCTCTTTCTTTCTTTGTTTCTTACTTTCTACGCTACTTCCTAAGGATTGACCGTGCTCTGCAACCATCCTTGTATTATATGTTGGTCTTCCTGTCTTCTTTTATGTTCCTTCTTCTTCTTGATCCTTAGGCTTTGTTCCTTTCTTTTGTGTTGCTGGAACCTTCCACTGCATAGGCCAGTCCTTCATGATCCAATCTACTTCCTCATGTGATGTGCAATACCTCATTTCCAGCCACTTATTTGGATCCCTTCTGACTTGAATCCAAAAATGGTATCTTGAATCTTTAAAGTTGGAAACCCATTCATTTTATTGAACTACTTCAATTGGGATCCTCCAAACATTGGTTGTCTTTTTCTGCATATCTTCCAAGAACATGTAAAATACTGTGTTGTTCACCTATTGGTTCTTGTTGTCTTTTTCCTTACATAAGGTTTCATACCACGCTGCACAACATTTCCATTTCTTTTCCAAAAAGGATGAAACTTTGGGCTCCTTCCAGTCTACCAAAGTTATCAATATTAACAACTAGGAATAATGGAACTCTATCCCATTATCTTATGCATCCCTGCAATCTATCAAAAATGGATTCAGTAAATATGGTGCCCATCTTAACACTACACCTTATGTACATTGTGCAACTACTTCTATAACTCCTGTCGGGGCCTCTTCCTTTCTACACTTCCTCAAAATTTTGCAAGCCATAATATTTATGAAAAAATTTGTTGTAGGCTCATTGATGTCCTTTAAGCCATAATATTCTTGAACTGTGCTTTAACTTCTTCTGCAATTTCTTTGTCCCTTGCCTTGTTGTCCAAATAGTATTCTGAATTTACATTGCTAGTAGGAAATCCTGTAATATTGGCTATGAGATATAAATCTATAGGGACAAGCATGTCCATCCAAAAAATTCCTCCATGTACCCTAGCCAGTAGTTGCTTCATACACAGGCCCACATTATTATTGCACCTAAAATGTGGTATGTCCAACAAATTCACAATGCCTGAGCTGTATAGACCTGTGATCCTACCTCCCCCCTCTTTTCCAAGTAAACTTCTTGAGAAAAGTAAGGAAAATTCATTGTATATGTTACATCATGATATGCATATTTTATCTTTGACACCTTTCCTAACATGTCTTCCACTACAACTGCAACATCTGGGAGATGACATAAAGTGATTGATATTGTGCCTAGTACTTTCCTCTTTTTCCCACAACTGGGTTTTCTTCTACAGCTTCATCCCCAAATTCTTCTTCTTCTCTCTCTATTTCTTGTTGGCATGTGATATCTTTGACTGATACTTCCTATGCAATGAATTTCTGCTTATGTTTGTCCATTTCCTTCACTTCTGCAAGGCTTTTGGGATTAGGGTTTTCCCTGTCGTTAGGGTTTTTTGTGCTCTGACCCGCTTGAACCTTTTCTTCGGTTGATACTTCTTATTATATCCTGGTAGGACTGATAGATTCGGTCTCTGACATTGTAAAATACTCTAGCTCCACAAAAATCTTCGGCTCTTCCATTATTTCCTTCTTCCTTCTTGTATGTCGGGTCACTCCTACAAATCATCTGGGAGATCCAACCTTCAGGCATGTCATATTACTTTCCTTGTACGTGAATGAGTATATATATTTCTCAATAACCCTTTTTTTTTTTCTCTCAAGTGCTCTGTTGCTAAAACATCACTAAGTTTCGAACCCTTCCTAGATTTTCCCCTTTTATAAACCATGTCATTAATGTTCTGACGCGTTCGTTCTTTTCTGTTCACTTGTTTTTCTCTTTTTTGGTTATTTGTGTGGTGTCTAATTTTCCCGTGTGCATTTTTATGAATTGTGTTGCACCAATTTATTTCTTCTACGCATTGTCATTCCTGAGTATCACTTATTCCTCTAACTACTTATCTTTTACGTTTTCTTCATTTTTCTATTTTTATCTTCCTTTTTCTTCTTTTAACTCCTACTATTTACAATATGTACAAGTCTACTTGTTTCACTGCAACTACTAAGAGCTAGTAGGTCGATTGTCCCTATATAGTTTTAGTCGACTACCATTCACCATTCCTTACACTTCCTTTCCTGCCAAGTATTTCAATTGTATAACACCTCCATCTCTGACAGTCTTTATTTGATATGGTCCTAACCAATGCATTCTAAGCTTCCATGCATGCTGCAAATGCTTACTGTCATAGAGGAGAACCAAATCTCCTACCCTAAAATGCTTTTTATTGATATGTCTATCACGCCATGATTTATCCTTTGATTCTGTACCTCCTGATGAAAACCTGATATGATTCTATCCTCCTCTAATTCCATCAGTTTAGCCAATATTTCCTATGTCATTCCCCTTTCTGTCATCTCTGTAATTTCTTCAATGCACAGACTTGGTATCAAATAATCTAAGGGAACTACTGACTCATGTCCATACACCAATCTAAAGGGTGTATGTCTTGTTAGCTTCTTGCAGGTAGTTCTATAAGCCTAAATTACTTCTGGTACCTTCAAATCCCAATCATCTATGTTCACATTACAAATATTTGTTAAGGAATCCTCCAAAATTTTGTTGAAGGATTCTATTGTTCCATTAGATTTAGGGTGATAAGGAGTACTCTCCTAGTGGTGTATCTTAAAATATTTAAGCATTGCCCCAATTGTATTGTTGATGAATTGAGTCCCTTGATCACTCATCAATATTATTGGACATCCAAATCTTGTCACTACATGTTCAAATAAAAAGCATGATGTTATCTCTGTGCTGCAATGTTTTATTGGTGCTGACATAGCCCATTTGGTAAAGCATTTTGTCATTGTAATAATATATCTGGCTCCTGATATTTTTGTTGGTGGATTAATTGGACCTACAAAATCTACTTTCCACTTATAGAAAAATTGTAAAGTAACTTGTGGTGTCAATGCCATATCATTCCTCCTGGATGGCTTCCCAACTCTTTGACAAACATCACACTTCTGACAGTATTCCTTTGAATCCTTGTGCAATGTTGGCCACCATAATCCTGTGTGAAATACCTTCTATGTGGTAGATTTCCCTGCGTATTTTCCTCCTGTAATTCCTTCATGCACCTATGCTAAAATAATGGGTCTTTCATGCTCCATCACACATCTTATCAAGAAGTATCTGCTCCAAGTTTGTATAAATGACCTCCAATCAGATGATAATATGCATCTCTAACCACCAAAATTTTCTTTTGCACAGTAGTAAATTCTCTTGGTGCAAATCCTATACTCAAAAACTCAATAATGTCAACAAAGTATTCATCTGCAATATGTACTAAAAACAATTGTGCATCTGGAGAGTTGTTCTTAAAGTGTTGTCCCAACAAGTAATATTTGTATTTCTGCAAAGCATACACCATAGCTAGACCTTCTCTTTATATAGTATTGTAGTTCTACTTTGAATCTGACAACTTCCTACTTGCAAACACAATAGTGTGATATATATCACCTTCCCCTTGTTAGGTTAATACTCCTCCTAATGCTATTGTAGATGCATCCACATCCACATGCACATGAAATTGTTTATCCTAATCTGGGAATACTAAAATCAATGCAGTAACCATATTCTCGTTCAAAATATCATACTTTGTTGGAATTCCTTGTTCCATTGATACTGAGTGTCCTTCTTTAACAACTTTTCCATTTTTGTAGTAATCTGTGCATATCCTCTTATAAATTTCCTTTAATATCCTGTATGGCACAATTTACTTTTCAACTAGCACACTAAATTTGGTGGTTGTTGGCACAGGCCAATTTTGGGAAAAATCGAAGAAGTTTTGAAGGAATTAAAGACGCGTCGAAAAACAAGGGAGTGCATCGGAAATAAAGGAAAAGCGGCACTGAAAAAAGAGGGAAAATGAGCATCGAGAAAAGAAGTTACAAAGTGGACAAACTGTTGTGGAGCAGTTGGAAAGTGGACAACCACCAACTTGGAGCAACAATTGGATCAAGGACCAACCGAGATTAAGTCAAGGAGAAAGTGGACAAACCTAATCCGATTAGGGTTAAGGTTTTTGTAAGGGATTTGTCCCAGTTTTGTATAAGTATAATTTATTAGGATTGTAAAGGTTGTTGTTAGCGAGTAGTGAGTTAGCCTTTTCAGACAGTTTGATAGTGGGAGAGTGAAAATTTCTCAGTGTTGTGAGAACTGTTGGAATCTATGGATATAGTGTGTAATGGAGGGAGAAATGTATAGTGCACAACACTAGATTTCGTAGGAATATGATTAAAGAGGAGAAGCGACAAATCTTTGTGGATGTAGCCCTTCGGAGGGTGAACCACGATATATCTGTGTTTTATGTGATTATATGCATTGTTTATGATTGCATTTACTTTACCAAGTTTTTATGATGAATATGTTGCTTGTTAAAGGAATGAATACTGCGCAGTAAGAATAAACTAATGGGATCTGCAGAATAGCTCTAATTAAATGAATATTATAGCTATTGTTTAGATAAGAATCGTGTTTTAATATAGATGAATACTTGGTTATGATCAAATGTGGATAGAATTATTAATATCGTCCTAGTAGAATATTCATGATAGGGGTATGGAATAAGATCTAATAAGGATTGAAGGTTAACAGTAAGTAGGTTAAATGCCTCTGAGAGAACCACATCACATCCCCGGGCTGCAAACATCTGAGTCCTGTGGCCACCCATAGAAGCCATATCGGGTGAGACTACACAGTGAACTCTATGCATTGTCTTTCCTTCTGGTATCCAGAAGGATTGATGGTATAAGGGTTTGTTGGGTATATTGTAGTTATAACCTATGGAATCCCATAGAAGCCAACAATGGTTCCATTGTCGGTTGGAAATCAGAAGAATAGATCGGGAGGGATGTATCATGTAGTATAGTGTGAGAGATTAATAAAGGGGATGTTTGTAGGTTCTAACAACACGAAAGAGGATATTGAAAGATGGTTGATAGTTGATGAACTATATTTTTCCCATAAAGATAATAGAAGCTCTAGGTTTAAGCCAAGACAGTATTTGAAGAGATATGTATTCAATGAAATACACGAGAGTTTCTTTAGTGAGTTTCCAAAGATATTACATGAGTGGATAACATGGTTGAAATATACCCATCCGAAAAATAGGGTTATATCAGTGGAGTGGACAGAAGAAGGTATCACGTGGTTTAAAAGGGTAAATAACAAATTCACGTGCTCAGTAGATTTCTGGCTAGACAACATTATAGTGGGGTATATAACTGAGTTTGTAGTAGATACATCGAAGTCTTATAGTGTATCAGAGTAAGATTTTATTAAGGACCCAAGAGGAAGGTACATCAGATCATTGTAAACTTCGATAAACACATTATTGCATGATAAATGGGTATTAACTATGGAATCAGATAGCTAAACTACTTTGCATGAATGGGGGAGTTAGGGGAAACCTGAGGAAGGTCTGAGATGGAGGGGGAAATGGATAGAGAAGAGTGCAGTAATGATAAAGATCCTATTATGATGGATCAAGAGGATATACAGGAAAATATCTATAAGGAAGGAATGATGCGAAGTGGAAGACCCTACCAATATAAGCTTAATAGGAAGAAAAGAGAAGTAGTCGAGAGGGAAGGCTTGGAGAGTGATGAGGAAGTGGTAGAGGATCTATGTGTTGTGGATAAAATTGAAGAAATACTGTGCGCCACATATGAAAGAAATACTAAAGGAGAGGGATCTAATGAGGAATCATATACCCATGTCCAGATACGAATCAGTGTAGAACCTACAACCCCGTGTACAATTAACACATTAGGAAAGAAAGAGTTGTTTATAGAACCAG
Organism: Picea mariana; assembly: GCA_032191745.1. Taxonomy (NCBI): domain Eukaryota; kingdom Viridiplantae; phylum Streptophyta; class Pinopsida; order Pinales; family Pinaceae; genus Picea; species Picea mariana. Next base: position 120,781 of record JASDQU010370530.1, on the reverse strand, counting down.
TGACTGGCGGTCAGGAGAAGATAGAATATCATAGTAGAATTGAGGGTAAAAGTGGAAGTACCAGTAGCAGTACAGGTAGTGGTACAAGTGGAAGTACCAGTAGCAACACCAGTGGGAGCTCAAGTTTGAACAACAGAACACAGATAATAGTACCACATGGAGTAGGTACAACACATTCGAAAATGGCAGGTGTAGATCCAACGATAATATTATGAGAGTTTCATGGGGATGGATTAGAAGACCCATAGAAGCACCTACTTAAGTGTGAGATAATATGGGAAGTGAAAAGAGTCCCTGACGAGAAAAAAATAGTAATGCAGTTAGCAATAAATTTCAAAAACCGCACGCTAGATTGGTATATGAGTCTAGCAGTAAAAAATCCATAGGGTGCGTTGGGAATAATAGAAAAGATCAAGAAGGAAATTAACACTGAGTTTTAGAGGCCAAAATTAGAGGATCAATTTATGAATGAGATTATTGAGTTTAGACAAAAACCAGGAGAATCAGTATGGAACATTGATCAGAAGTTCAATACATTGAAAGGTAAATTGAGGTATCCCATTTCTGACATGCAACATAGATAATTGTTTATAAATTCTTTGTTACCACACTTCAAATATCCACTGAGACAACATAAATTTCAAACCCAGGGAGAGGCACTCCAAGAAACAATGAAGTTAGAGAAGAATCAATATAAGCAGTCAGATCCAGCTATAGAAGAGTTGAAGGAAGACCTGAAGAAATTGACAGTGCAATTAAACTAGAATAAAAGAAGGGAGAAAATAGAAGCAATATGGTGTACTCTATGTATATCACAGGGACATCACAATAATGAGTGTCCAACATTTTTGAAGTATTTGGGAGTAGGACTGCCAAAACCTTTTCCTACAAGAGGGCCTTGGTGTGAAATATGCAAGACACATGGGCATGATCCTTTTCATTATCTTATGATGCATAAGTACAATATAGAACCGAAGCATAATTTCTGTAACTTTCATAAATCAATGGGCCATGAAGAAACAAATTGTAGAACTTTGGAGTTAATGAAGGAAAGAACCTCATATGCATACAGGATGCATGATGATTTGATGATAGGAAAAGCTATGCCACAGTTTGGCAATGCACAACAATTTCAAGCTATACCATAGTTTCATCAAATCCCATAGTATAATCAAGCACCACAGTATCATCAACAGAAAATGGATCCACATGGGAACAAAGGAGGATTCATATGTAGAGTAAGAGGAGGAATGGGAAGAGGTAGAGGGCCTATTATCTTCCATAATTGTCAACAACAAGGCCACTATGCCAGATATTTTCCTCAACCAACAACAACATGTATGTACTATCACGCAACAAATCACGTGATAGAAGAGTGCCCGAAGTTAATGACAAAGATCCATGAGAAGAGAAACCTAAACAACCAAAATGTTCAATGGATTGATGCAGAAATAAGGGATCCTGGGAGGAACATCAATATATTGACTAGAGGAGGAGTGAAGAAAGGAGCAGATGCACAGGATCAGAAGAAGGAATCTCAGTGTTGGATTCAGAAGAACACTCGGCCACAACAAAAGTTTAATGCAAAGAAGGAGAAGGAAACTTTCAAGGAAGAAAAGAAAGTGTTTTTGAAGGAGAATGAAGCCTCCACATCAAAAACTATGCACATGTATGATACTTCTATTTTCAATATGCCTTAGTCTTTGGATCATACTTAAAAAGGAGAGAAAACAATGAAAGTAAGTAACTTAAAGAATTTCTTGGATTCTTGCTTTAAATTACTTAATGATAAGAATGCCATGGATTTTTTTAAAAATATTCTTGAGAAATATAGCATAGACGAAGGGATACAAACATAACCTAAGAAGATTAATCAAGTCCATAGAAAGAAAAGAACCAATAGAGATTTCATATTGAATGCAAATATAAGAGACTTTAATATGGGAAATGTTATCCTATAATTAGGATCAGATGTCAACATTTTTCCAAAGAAGACTTGGGAAGCACTCAGAGAATCTACACTAGGGTATTCCAATATCCAATTGAAGTTAGAAAACCAGCAGAGAGTGATTACCATAGTTATATTGAATAATACAACAATGGATCTAGATGGTGTGCGCACCACAATAAACTTTGAAGTAATGGATATGGTTGATGAGTCTATACCATTTCCATCACTATTAGGAATTGATTGGGCCTTTGATAATCATGTCATATTTAACTTGAAGACTAAAAAGATGATATTTGAATCTGGGAATTTTAGGGTAGTATCACCTTTAGATCCCTTAGATTGAAAAAGATATGTAGAACCTGTGTCTGACAGTGTTCTAGAGGATGATTTCAACCAATTGTATAGGACAACTGCGCGAGAGGAAGACTATGTGAATCCAAATGCAGATGGAGTACTCAGTTGGAGGAGTATCAATTCTGATATGTCAAATTTGGATATTGGAGTAGAAAAATGGCAACAAAGATTGCATAAAGTCTCTAATATGAGGTGTGTCAGAGTTAGACGTGAAGTAAGATGGGTTGGGATAGAAGTAAGACAGTTTCCCACATTTACTGAAGAGGACAATTTAGAAAACTTCCTGACATATTTTGAATCATAGGTTTTGGATAGTCAAAGATTACTAGTGTTGGATATATCACTAAGGGACACACCTGCACGATGGTGGGGTGTGCATAAGAAGGTAATCCATGACTGGTATCATTTTAAGCGATTGATGCACATAATATTTGGTAGGAGTCAGCAGGATAGATCCTTACATAAGTATGATGGAAGAGTGAACCCAAGACATCATATAAATGATTGCGTCACTAATTGAAGATTGGTACCACCAGGGGAATAGATGCATTACTTTTTTCATACATTGGAAGCAATACCTAGAAATTGGTACAAGGAGCAGGAACTGCACAAAGAAACTGTGATTTGGGGCGCAGTGCAACAAAACTTTATTAAGACCTCTCCATTTAAAAGTAAGAATCCATGGGTGGATATGGAATTATAGAGGATGTGTAAATTCTAACCTTGTACAATGTCTACTGTAAACATATATTCAGAAAAGAACAGAAAAGATACAATGGAAAATACAAACATTACACAGAGATTTTCCCCTGGAAACCCAAACCGGGAAAACCAACATATATTATATTCATTCATTGTGTTACATTGTTTACAATACAATACACATATATGAGCTAGTGGCATCCAAAACCCTAACCCAATGACCTGGATTAGTCCAAAACCCTATTTCCTTAACCAGAAATAGAAAACTGTCGGAAAAAACCATGTGCCAAAAAAACCACCTAAATACATGACACGTTTCTCGAGGTAGGTGTCACGTTTCCCGAGGGGAATCTTACCTGATTCTTCTTCCCATATAGACAATGTTCACAGAAATCAAAATCCAGAGAGAATTTATACATACCTTCAACCATACCTTTACCGTGTAGTATTTGAAGACCCTTCTCTCTGATATGCCCCAGTCTTTGATGCCACAACATAACCTTTTCTCCAGAGACTGTAGGAGTTCTTTCCTATTCAAATCCAATATCAAGAACAATGAATCTATTACACCCATCACTAATAGTGATTCCTAGCATCTTATACATAGTTCCAAACCGAACTCCCTTCATCAACACCATTGCTCCTCGAACCATCCTGCAAGTTCCCTTTTCAAAAATTGTTTTTACCCTTGCATCTTCCATGTTTCTTACAGAAATCAAATTTTTGGCCATACCTGGGATGTGTAGAACACCAAGTAGTGTTATAATCCTTCCATCTATGAGTCTCAACTTGACCCTTCCTCTTCCTATGATTTTGGTTGTCGAATCATTACCTAAGAAAACATTACCTCCATCATACTTTTCATATTCGCAGAACCACTCCCTGTGGGGAGTCATATGAAAGGATGCACCAGAGTCAATCAACCATGCCTCATGATCTGCATGTGTGATTTAATAGGCCAATTACACATCCCCTCCTTCTTCCTTGGAGGTCTTTTCTTCTGTAGAAGAAGATTCTTCAAATCCCTTCTTTTTCTCAACTTTGGATCTACACTGCTTCTTGTAGTGCCCTTCTTTTCCACACCTCCAACATACCCTTACAAACTTTCCAGGAGATTTAGATCTACCCTTAGACTTAG
>JASDQU010370530.1:41737-56117 GCA_032191745.1 Picea mariana | reverse complement strand
GCTTCTTTAGTAAGTTTTTACTTTCACTATAGATAACACCAGTTTTGTTGATTTCATAAAAACAAAAATATAGAAAACAAGTAACACCTATCGTTTCTTTTTCTTCAGAAGTTTCTGACATTTCTCATGTTTATTTTTATGAAGAATACTTGTTGATAGTTAAGAGATAAGGATGTATAAGAAACCAACATTCACTTTTCAGAACATTGGTTTTCTCTCAAAACAGGTGATAAATAAATGATTTACTTAGTTGGAAATATAAAGAAAATCCGAGGTATGAGCTCCTACCCTACTAACCCAAGTTAAATTTTCAAAGGGATATCACTGAATTATGAAAGAAGTATCATCCATATAAATATTGTCACCTGATCAACAACCAGAGGAATATAAGAATTACAGCATAATCCTAAAAGTCTTCTCTGACTTTTGATAAAATTAAAATTAAAATAAAAAAATGAAATAAAATTTATAAAAAGAAAAAGAATAGAAGAATAAAAGAATAAAAATACCTTAAAGAAAATATGAGAATCGATGAACAAGCTTGTGTGGGATTGACCTTGTTTGCAATAGAACATTTGAATATTCTTTCTGTTTTTATCTTATCCATCCTCAAGTTTTATTTTCCTATGATTCTCAATACCCCTAATTAGTCCTCATAGAGAGAAAGGACTTCACCTTAACTCTGAAAACTCATAAACAAGTCTTCAAAATAATTTTAGACGAAAATTTATACGCCCCTCTCAATTTAACTGAAATAAAGTATGTCTAAGTTAAACTTTAGCCCTCTTATCCAGTTTTAAAATGAATAGTTCACTCAAGGTTGATCCCTAAATTTAAAATCCCCTATAAAATCTTCTCAATAGGTGAAGGTGTATAAAAGATTGAAAGAAAAATAGTTTCGGAGTATACTAAAAACAATTATGATAGACCTTTCCTTTGAATATCTTAAATAGAGATCATCCCTTATATGTTTTATACAAATTGATTGCCCCCACTTCATGTATTAAAACATAAGACAAATGGTGAAAGGAAATTCATAAAATGATTTCCCCCATCTAGTCCAAGGAAAATGGTGAAAGGAAATTTGAAAAATCAATTGCCCCCATTTTGCTCAAAAAAGAGATGATGAAAGGAAATTCATTAAATTATTTCCCTCACCTCAGCATTTAAATGCTAAATTACTAATTGAAGTGGTGAAAGGAAATTCAATGGGAGAAGTAGATAAATTCACTGGGATACTGAACAGGCTCACTAGAAGTGAAGAAATTTCTATGATATATGTGTGGTTGTCAATTGTATCTACATGATATACTCTGACATCTAATTCTTTTTCAGTAATATTTACATTATGAACTAACGAGGGATCCCCATCATAAAATATGACACATATACTTAACCTTGATGCGAACGAAATCGATCAAAGCTTTATTTTTTAGCTAAAGCTACTTTGATTATCTTAAGCAAATCCGAATACAGTTTTAAGAAAGAGGAATTTTAAATAGCCTAATTGAAGGTCATGATTTGATGTGTTTTAAGATTTTCTAAGTTTCGCTTGAAACTCTTTTTCTCAGGATGATCCTTTTTTCGAATGTGTTTCACAGAAATGTAATAATGACTCCATTTACCCAATAAAGGCACTTGGCCTACTGTTCTTTGACGTCTCGCAAGGAGACGCAATCCCTAGATGGAGCCTATGTTGGAACACATATATATTTCTAAACTTTAGACTTTAAATAGTTTTATTTCCCAGTTAAAATAAGAATAAAGCGCGCTTGATTCTCACAGTTGATGAAGTTTTTTGTTTGATTGAATGATCCTTTTTCTCGAGATATTTTGGAGCCCCCCGATTATTAAAAGGTCAAACCCCTAGAGAATACTTGGAAGTTTCAAGTTTCAGAGTTTCTCACTTCAGGCGTTTCGACATGTCTCACCTTCAAAGTCTCAATACACGAAAAGTGTTCGAAAGATCCTAGTCACCCTATACACATATACCTTCCTAAGATTTAACACGTCACTGTGGGAAGTGGCCCTTTGGGAAAGCGATAGAGCTCTAACTTGTAAATATACTAAATGTGAAGTCCCGAATTATTAAACCTTGGTTAAATAAACTAATCTCAATTAAAGGTAATTGATAGTTTTGCACACTCAGAGTTCGTATATTCACCATCCGTCGCATTATAAATTCACGAATCCCAAACTCTGAAAATTTCTTAAGCGTTAAGAACAGTTAATTAAATATTAAAGACAATTAGCAAATAATTAATCACTTCATGGTTTCAAGTTTCGAAAATAGTTTATCAAGCTATTATTCGATATCCCGAGCTCTGAAAGCCCGAAAAGAATTAAAGTTAAACGTGATTAATTAACAAGTTAAACATTGTTATCTCATGCTAATTTTTTGTTGAATCGTAATTCGAGTAAATTCATATTTCATATAAGAAACCTCCCAATCGCGAACCACCAAACATTTATGGCATTAATAGTAGATCTACGAAAACAATTTTGAATAAGATCGCAGATCACCATTTGTATTTTTCATTAAAATTAACAAATATGTTGTTAGTGAAGGTATGCATAAATTGATACTCTTAAAGTGAAAAAGATATTGAAGTTTGAATTCCATTTTGCATTTTCACAGAACAAGATTTAGCAAGATAAGAAGTTTTGCACATTTTCTGTGACAGGTAACACAGTTCTAAGTTTACTACTATCATGGCTCTGCAGAAAATGGTTAAAGTGATTGGTGAGAGATCGAGCCAGAACACAGATGTCCTCTCGACCACATCGCTGAGAGTCGTGGAGACCGTAAAAACATGGATGCAGGTATGTGATATCCTACAGTATGAGATAAGAAATTGTCCAGAAGAGTCATATTATGAGGGGATCCAAACTAAGGTGATGAAGCTCAAATACATAGCCCAATCAGAGTTGCATAAAATAGCCACGTGACCGAGGCTCATGTCATATAACGACATGATAGGATGGGCCCTAGAGAACGTTGACGTCTTGACCAGGACCATCCACAATTCACAGAAAGTTGTTGTTGGATCTTCCCGGCCAGAACATATACAAGTGATATAAAATCTGTCCTCAACATTCAAACACAGTTATAATACCTCTTTGTTGAAAGAGTTCGATGAAGAAGATTTCCCACCAGGTGTAAATAATTACCCTGACTTGATTACGGAATGGTGAGCACGCCCTGAGAAATTCAGAGTAGACACCCATGGCATATATGCCACTGCATCATTAGATGTTCATATGATGTATGTGGCCATGATTCTATGTAGAATTTTTGGGAAAGAAAACTCTGCTCACTTCCTGTTATCATGGATACCGATCATGCATGAAGTTGTAGAGGTTTTTTCTTTCAATTGGGCCAAGATATTATTAGACAGTTTGGCCAAGGAAATCACAGAATATCAATCATTGAAATCCAAAGGATGAATTGCCCCATTTTACATGTTGGCATACCTTATGGATGTCGTTTTTTTTATGACATCATTTCCTTTGATGGGCTGGAGTTGGACTCCAACCAGTGTTGAACCAATACATTTATATCACTCCGAGTTGTGGGAGGATAAAGTGAAGGACTTCCTCTACGAAATTTTCAACTATGTGGTGATGTCAATGCATATCGCTATATACGGTTGCCCACCTCCCAAAATTTCAAACTAGATAGTGACTAACCTGGAAAAAATAGTGGATTGGTACATTGAGGAACACGTCTCTTACATCAAGGGTTTTGGATGTTTTGTTCCTCTGCATGCCTTACCAATGTTCCTACCAGATTGATTGGTGTGCCGAGAGGTAGCACATCAAATTGTGCAATGAGGAATCAGTAAAGAGGTCAAGGTAGCGCAGAAAAAAGTGTGGCTCACCTTTCCTCTACAGGTTGGTACTTTTTCACTGTTATATTTCGGCCACTCAAAGGTAGAGGCCCCAGACCTAAAGGACATTAAGCTTGTAAACATTGAATTCAAGAAACACAATCCCCAGAATATCATGGGAAAACACATGGCTCTTTACAATTTGAAGAGATATGAGCATGAAAATTCCCCACAGGATGAGATATTCTGAGGGTCAATATATTATCAGGAAGTGTTGAGTCGAGTCCAAACTCTGGCTCTGGACAAATTAACCGAGTTTTATAATTTTTAGAAACACTGGAGAAATAGTCTTCCCAAAGTCTTACAGGGAGAATTTCCAACATCTCCAACCATACACGAAGTTGGAACCCAGAAGTTAGAAGCAGGAAGTTTCAGTGGACAAATCATTCAGGAAAATCTAGTGAAAACAGAGGTTTTGACACAAAAAACAAATATTGCACCATCAGATCAACCTCATGATCAAACGAAATGTCAAGATAAAGTTTTGATCAAAAAGGGATAGGATGCATCATTGTCTAAACCATAAAAGTCGGCTACTAATACAAAAAGACAACCACAAACCATCCAAATAGGTGACCTATTATCTCTTTGACCCCTTTACAGATCAGTCAGGGGAACCCAAGTGCCGAAGTAGTGTTTATAGAAGATCTTACTCCCATTTAGGTTGAATAAATGCCCCCTTTCGACTTCTTCTTCAACAAGAAGAGGAGGGTTGTAGTAAAAATAGAGACGCACCAAAAGGAAGGTGCAACTGCTAAGAGGCACAGGATGATATGTGATGTACAGGCCTTAGAGGAGGCAGACTTTGCTATGGAAGTGGCAGGCTCATTGGGAGCTCTTTCCACAGAAAATCAGTATTCAGTTGGGAATCTGAATGAACAACTGAAGCAGAAGGACCTTTTGGTAAGTCAGTTGCAATACCAACTAAATACAATGGAACAAAGTGTAAGAGATGAGATGAATAGTGGATTTGAGCATATTAGAGCCTGTCATAGGCAAGAAATTCAGCAACCTAAAATCAGTCTTGATGAAATGCACAAAAATTCAAGGTCAAGCAGAGAATTGGCCATTCAACAGGAAGAGTTGGTCAAACAATTTCAGGCTAAAATAAACTTGACTGAGAATATAGCAGTGAATATGGCAAGTTTCCAAGCCCAGGCATAGAGGTGCGGGAGAAGTTGGAAGCAGTCTATCAAAACCTTTTTACCAGAATAGAAGTTATTCAAAACTATTATCAGTTGGCATACCATTCTTTAAATAATATTTACATAAAGGAGAGAGAGGCCACTACAGCTAGAGTGACATTCCAAGAAGTCGTTTTATCATTAGCAAAGGAGGAAGTAGCCAAGGTCACTAGATTGTCTCTCTCAGAACAAACTCGAGGTGATATAATACTTAAAACCTGATAGGTTAATATAGTTGAAAGTAAGAGATTAGCTAGGGAAGAGAAGAAAGCTTGTGAAGAAGCTTGCTCCTCACTCGATAAAGAATCATTGGATATTGAAATAGACAATATCTCTGAAGCCTTGGGGAAAATTGATATTGCAAAACTTCAACTTATTTCCAAGATGAGCATGGAAGAATCTCAGGCCACAATCCTGCAATTGAAACAAATTGACATTATCCAGATTGATAAGTGGATAGTCAATCCTAACCTATGGATACAGTCTATATCTTTAGAAATCGAGAGAATGGAAGATAGGCTACCTCATGTAGAAAAGAAGTTATATACTCTAGAGGCGAATGACACAATAGAGTCTTCCAGTAAAGTGGTGCAATTCATAGGAAGATGTGTTCAATGTGACAAGCAAGGGAAAGCTAGCACATCTGGGAAAAAATGAGACAACATGTACATAACATTCACATGGGTCATTATTAGAAGCCAGCAGTTTCTAAGCTGGAGTACAAGAAGAAGAAATGTCTTTGCCAATAGGCGAAGACACAGAGAAGAGGCAAATGAAACTCTTTAAATTTTGCATATTGTAATATTTAACGTTTTCGAATTAGGATAATTCCAACCGCTTAGGGTTGATGATCATTTTTGTATAAATACATAGTTTGAAGACTTTACACATGCTGCTTCTTGCTGGATGTAATAAGAAAAAACTCTCCTTTCATGAGAATTAATACAAGTGCAGACAAGGATTCCAATTTTCGTGCAGATTGAGTTATGTTTTCTTCATGTATTCCATATTTCTTGTTTCCCTTATGTTATTCATTGACAAGTGAGTGATTGCAATTTAGTACTACTACTATCAAATCACATTTTATCGATTGTTTTATAACAAAGCAGTTTTTCCTCTGTATTTTCTATAAGTAAATATAAGACCTATGAGCTACTTGGATTATTGTATCTCATATCCTTACAAGGGTGCATTCTTTAATTTATTCTACTGTGAAAAAGGTAAGATTCATCTTGCATTGATGCCTCATTTTGTTTAACAAATTTGTAAGTTTCCCTCACATCATTTGATTCTATAAATCAACTTAGCCGAAAAATTATGGCCTTTGTCATGTTCTGTCATTATTTTCATTTGAGGATTAATTATTATATAACTAACAGAAGAAAAATCACCTTTAAAAGCATCCCTTTATATTTATGATGCCTGGCATTATTCTTTAATCCCTAGGTTTAATCTCAGGAAAAACAACTGGGATTGTATTTATGGGAGAAAAGGGCAACAACTGAGTATTAGGGGACAAAGCTACATGGCTCAAGGGAACATAGTTTTCCCCTTCCGCAAATACAGCAACTCTAATAGGGGCAAGAGTAGTAAAGCTCGGAGTAGGGAATTATTCTAAGGTCATGGGTCTAAGCCATTGTACAACTTCAGGGGAAACAGGGATGTCAAGGATTTCTCCTTCTAAACCGAGACTAGGAGGGGAGAAATCAATAGGAAAACTCCCAAAATTTAAACTTCTGGGAACTTCAGCAGATGGTATATCAAGAGAATTATACGCAGCTACTGGATTTTTTAAAGAAGGATTAAGAAAATTACTAGAATCACTTGGTACAGCAGTTGAAGGGCCTTCTTGAGGGGTCTTTCCTTTTCTAATAATTTTCTCTGGGTCGGCTTCAGTTTTTTCTAGAGGCAGTTGTGGAGTAGACCTCATGTGTCTTCCTTTTGGAGCCACAACTGAAACAGTGTATTCTCTAGGTGCAAGCTGCAATCTTTAATAGCACTGATATTTGATGCACCTTCGTAATCAAAAATTCTTTTTTGTTCTTACCCAGGGAAATGTCTTCAATTCCTTCCCCGGCAACGATGCCAAGAATGTTAGCACTGAGAGTCACCCTTGGATTGCGGTAGGATAAGCCCAGTACCCATCAGATGTTTTGGTGGATGTTGGTTTTATATGAGTGGAGGTCAAAGGACAAAACTCAATATATGAATGATGTTTCAACACAGAATTGGACAAGAAATGCATAGGGAAGTGAGGGCCACATTAAATTTAGTTAGTGAATTGAGTTTAAGTGTGAGCAGAGGGAAGACTTAGTGAGAAAGGCAGACAAGAATTCTATGGGCATCAGGCTTTCAAGTAGCTTGGAGAAGAAAAATTCAGACTCGAGATCACTCTTAAGCTCAAATTTCATACATTGAAATATGTCCAAATGACACAGTCACAATAGCACAATGATCAAGCCTACATCACAATGCAGCTACAACAACTTGACTGGATCCTCCTTGCCATAGCCATTCATTGTGTTGACGGGCGAAATTGACCGTCCGTCAACTGGGAGAGTGGAACCGGTCCGGGGTTGTCTAATAACCCAAGTCGTTTGGGATGAACCACCCTAATAGGTTTAGCGGCTCCGTTAGCCGATCTAAGTCCTAAGAAAATAAAAAAAGAAAAACTACTCTAAACTAACTAATCTAACTAAAACTAACTATTAAAACAAACTAATAAACTAATCTAATTAAAAATAACTATTAAAACAAAATAATAAACTAATCTAACTATTATATATACAATCTACTAACTAACTCTAAGAAATTAAATATCTAACTACTAACAGAAATAAATCTTATTCACAGAATGTACAATATTTACAATTTACAGATTTGAATAAAACCTGAAAAACTCAATTATATTCTGTCCTAAGACAGCGAGAGCTATTGTCTTTTTTATTTTTATAATTTTGTGAAAAAGAAATAAACTAAAAAAAAACTAACTAAACTAAATAACTAATATACTAACTCTAACTACTAATCTAAACTATATGTATATCTAACTAAACTACTTAAATTATACTAACAAATAAACTATTAAATACTAAAAAACTAACCTGAAGAAATGCTCCAGGTTTGTCCTGTGTACAATGATTGTCTTAGCTGATCGGACGGAGGAAACCCGCACCGAATTGTACAGGAGCTTCTCGTAAACAAAAGCTGCAATGCTCTTCAAATATGATTACAGGACAAACAAGACATAAAAATTACAAGAACCTTATGATTTATAAATCTTCACAGTTAGATAAACCTGTATGCAAAGACTTCTACAAAATGATTCGTTTAACGAAGAAGAGAAATATGTCATTCATTAACTGAAACCAAGTAATTGCTATATTTTTAAATAATGAAAGAAATCAGATATGGATAACACATTAATTAAATCATATCATTCTGCAATAGACTATGATAGCTAAAGTAGTCTATAATCAACTGCAAATGACATGCATAAACTTGAAACAAAAGATTGATATTATGAAAGTGAAAGTTGTAGCAAAACATCAATTCTTGTCTCAGTTTGTATTAGAAATCCATAGCCTGGTTCTCCCACAAGTGAGGATGATCCATATTACAAAAAATAATAAGTATTTAAAGACCTCCTATAGGGTAAAACATCCCTGTAGAGGTTATCAAAACTGTTTACAAAATTTGGGAAGATATCCCAAGTCTGACTAAACTAGGAATCTAAAATAAAAACTAAATCACACAAATATCTCCTAGACTGTCCAACATGCCCAATGCAATTCGGATGTACCTGAAAAGGGTAAAAAATGGATAAGTTAGGAGGATATTTTATTGATAAAAATGATAAAAATCTAATTCTATAGACTAGCTACAGAATCTTGCGATTCTGTAGCTGGTCTAAATCAGACACAGAATCAGCGTTAAAATCAATTCAAATCTTTGAAAATACATTCAAACTATCAAAATATATTTGATTGCTAAAAGCCTTATTCAAATCGACACTTGTATGCAATTTGAACAAACTAAATCAAATGATAAACTAGATAGCTATACTCCGTTTAATTCGTTAATAATTCAGATATACAAAATCGTATCAGACAGTAATGAAATCGTTTCATATCAAATTGAAATCAATACAGTTAAACACATCATAGGCAATCATTTATGCTGCCTCATCAATAGGAAACATGATCGAATCCATACGAAAACAACAAGATCATTTTGAGATTTGATACAACTGTATTACATAAACAAACGATCCATCAAATCAAAACTGGTGTGTAAATTATCACAAATGAAATGATAATAGAATCAATCGATTGATAACAAGATCTGTAGGATTTGTTCAATCATTTGTTATTTCTATTTGGGGAAAACAAATCGACTGACATTGAATGAAATCGTTCATTTCAAAATGAATTATAACCGAATTTTGACAGAGTATAGCTTTTGTCGATCTGGGTTTAATCAATCAAGCAGAGCAGCAACTATGATGTGAATCCAACTCACGAAGACAATCGTATTAACTCAAAATACACATCAATCCAATCAAGACAAGAGTGAATCGAGCGTAGATATCTTTTGTACAGGCTTAAATGAGAATATCGTTTTCATATGAAACAGAGTCGTTCTTTCCAAATCAAAGTCAATCAGAGTTGTATTCCAAATTTAGAAGATTGCATCACGTCAATTCAAACTCACGAAGTCGTTCCAAAATCACAGCATACAAAATAAATTAGAGCTGATATAATAACGAAATCATACCAAATCAAGACACAATCGTGCTCTAAATTTAGCATGAAAGCCTCCTGTTCCAAATGAAAGCAAACCATTGATTTCGTTGACTCAACAGACAAACGAATCAAATCCAATGAAAACTTATCAATTACTAAACTAGGCATGACCGAATCGTGTATCCAATCAAAACTTCATTTAATTTTAGCAAGGCAAAAACAATGTACAGGATGAACAACATTATGACAGAGCTATTTCGAATGATATACAGAGCTATTTGAAAACCAAACTCAAACCATTATATTAATCCTAGCAATTCACAAAACGAAAATGATATCGAAATTCATACCTGGATGACGAGCAGACAACTTTATCATGACATTCTGGAATTGACAACGGCTATAGCCGATTCAACATTCCTAAATACGATGGAACCAGTGGTTTTCTGCTTTCTATCATTTGCTTGAAGTTTGTCCCTTTGGCTGGTCAACACTACAACTTGGTTTTCCAATGATTGGATCTTCGATTGAAGTAAAGGCACGTCTATATAGTATCGTTCCAACCACACATCACATTGATCACAAGACGACTATCCGGGCTTCGAAAATGTAGGTGAGGGTTTGGGAGAATCACCGAGGGTTTCGTTAGGTAGCTTGATCCCAGGGTAGCTAGGATTGTTCCTTAGGCAAGGGGGTATATTAGAAACGAAGTTAAAGGGTGGCTTGGAACACAGACCCTGTGAGTAAGGGTACTCACTAGCTAGGAAGCGTTCTATGTCAGAGTCCGAATCCTCACTAAGGACTATGGGCTTCTGCTCAACACTATGTTTAGGCTTATTCCTAGCCATTCTTGAGATAAGTCGAGTGTTCTTTTTACCTTTGCCATCAACAATAGGGTTTCCCTTGGCCTTTTTGCTTACAGGCTTTTTAACAACCTCAACCTTCTCAGCTAAGATGTTGGATAGATCGATATCAGGGTCGACCGAGGGTTTACGAGAGGGTAGAAGGACATGGAAAGGCACGGGTGGCCCGACCTTAGTCACATTAACCATGGGCTTGTCAATTGGAACAAGCTTTGTATTATCAAAACCATTTCGAGAAATAAAAGCTTGCCAACTATCACTGTGGAGGTTTAAGTGATGAACAATGATGAGTCTGATTAGACCATGGTGGAACAAGCTACTATCGGCCTTTTCTCTTTTAAACCTTTTTGACATTTTATAGAGGCTACACTGGAAGTAAAAATGCATATTCAATGGATACCCTATAAAATTCATTAACAGTCGAAGGTGATAGAGAAAAACGAGTCCATAACGACCCTCACAGGTCACGAATTGTTTGACCACCATCAAAATATCATGCCATCGTGGTTTGAGCATGAAAATCAGCATACCTCTGTCATAGGATGTGACCTTTTGTGAGACGAACAGAAGTGGCCATGGAACCTCTTCCACTTTTGAATTTTTAAACCAACGCTGGCCCATGGCTGGTAACCCTGTGGCAGAGCTAATGAAATCTTCAATGATTTCGAGCTGAATGTCACCCACCTTGGCCCTACAGCCATCAAAAGTCAGGGCGAACTGTTGTGCAACAAATAGATTAAAACCCTCGAATCACTGTACAAAGGTGAGCCATCCGCTATCCTCTAAGCCTTTTCATGCATTGTCGAACAGTAGCAAGGCTTGGCTACCATTCGGCTCAATTCGCACCATCGGTGCCATGGAGTCGAGCACACGGTGAACGAGCCAGGGTTTGAATCAACATACACAGGAACAAAACGCCCGAAGGCTTACCCGAGCTAACAGAGGCGAAACAAGGATAGGGATAAGCATTAATGACATCGTGCGAAGGTGGTGGAGCTATTTGTTGGCCATGCAGAATAGTCATTACCATATGGTACAACCGTCGGCATTTTCAACTATTCAAATCACAACGCATATGTGTTACAACTATGCCATCAAAACCTTTGATTAGTGGATAAACCATTCGCGCAAACAAATGTTATGCCATAGTTTTCAAACATACAAATCGAAACCAATACCAATGTTTTGACTAATGTGCCAATGTATTTTGATAACATGAACTAGGTTTCATATTAAATGATATATATCAAGGGTTTAACCATAACACCTATGCATTTTTATGAAACTTGTATGCCAAGTAGATCAATCAGGGACCATGTAACACAATCTCCAATGTGTCAAAAACTCAATGAAACAAAATCACACAATCAAATCAAGAATGTCAAATGAGTACAGATCGAAAGGTCTTTTGCCAACTGCATAATGATAAGTAAAATGTAAACACAATGGGCATATCGACAAAAATGATAACGACAATTCAATAATGATTTTAATGCGAATTCGAAAGACTAAGTTTTCACTCTTACAGTCGTGAAAACAAAAGTGAAGTTAAGTGTGCAAATAGCGCGAAAATAAAAGTGTCGTTTATTCAAGAATTGCGACGAAAACTTAAGGTTTTGCAAAACAGTGGTGTAGGCAGCTTATAAGGATGGTAGAAAATTGTGAATTGGCTGCCAACACATTGTAAGAGGGAAAAGATGACAAGGAAGCTAACTAAAACATGTCACAAAGGTACTGTAATCAAACCTACATTACAATAAAACTACAACCCTCGACTGGATCCTCCATGCCCGAGTGTTTTAGCACAATTTTTACAAAGATATGGAAGGAGGTTGACTTCTATTAATGTGAAAGTCTCAAATGTGATACATAACCAGAGAACAGTTCTGGTATCAAAAATTACAAAATAGGGATCTTTGCTCAACCAGTTGACGACCTTAACAAAATATAAAAACTACCTATTTATAGTTAGAACTGTCTACAACCACCAGGAGCGCAATCGGGCCACTGCATTCAAGGATTTACATATGCCTCCTCTTCTGTCATACTATGCAGTCATTCTTATGTCAGGCACGAGCGTAGATCAGTATAAGCTTGCAAGAAAATCCATCCACAGGGGAACTTTGGGCTGACATTACGCCTCCACAACCAGTTCTTTCAAGCTTTCCATTTATGGGGTGAGACAAGGTTTCAACCACCATCCCCATTTCCATTAACTACTTTCATTGGGATCAGGACGAGGCTTGATTCCCAAGGAACTACTATGTATTGCCAAAGGTCCTTTGAGTCAACCTGACACCCTAAAACCATGATGGTCTCATTTTCCAACTAACACGGGTGTCTTCAGCCTTTGGCTCAGCCCACTTGAACTTCGCACCTTTTCTTGCATGCGACCTCAGGCCATGACCCAACACTTATCTCCACAGGTGCTTAGGTAGTTCACTTTTCGAGGAACCTGCGCATTTCTTCATGCAAATCCTCTGATTGATGAAGATGCAATTCCACTTCTCTCGTCGCTACGTGCCCCAGAAGGTCTGCGGTCCAGATTTACTTCACACTTCGTGAAGCTCGCCTTTGCCCCACTTCAAAAATCTCCATTTATGAATCACAAATTTTATTTACACATGGAGATCAACAGTCCTCTTTGACTGAATATCAACATCTTAGATCATATCCTCATTCCACTTAGGAACTTCGGGACCTCATAGATTTCAGGACTTCAGGCTTCGAAGAAAGACGAAGGGAAAAACACCCCTAATCCTGAAACCCAAAATCCAAAATAGATCATTCTCGTCCACTAAGGAAGGACACGCGAAATTTGATTTTCAACTTCAGACCTTTGTCTGATGTTTAAAATTCACGCAAATTTATAATTCTGATCGCATGAGGGCTGCAAATCTGAACCGCTCATGGAATATTTGCTGCTAAAAATTTGAACTTTCTTGTTGCTTGTGTTTCGAGCCTGAAATGGACTGTTGTGAAAGTTATGCTTTGTGTCCATGGTTGCAGCCTGTGTTAACAAGGACCTGGACAAATTTTTTGTGGGCTGGGAAAATAGGGAGACCAATGACTACAAAAAAAAGGTATGAGTGTTTAACCTTAGAGAAAAACAAAGAAGGCTTTGGGCCAAAACTTCTTTCGGAAATGAGATCAAGGGAAATCAAGGCACACAAATGAACAAGGGAAAACAAAAAATGATTTTACCAATCGAAAGGGGAAAAACTTACGACTTGGCTTGTGAGAGGGGGAGAGGGACAGGGAAAAAAATATAGACTCAAGGTATTATCGACACACACATACAGCCCTTGACAACCTTATGTGATAACATATCCCTTATGGATTTTAGGTGGGATATTACATGGTAAAGGATGAAAAACATGCAAAGAAATAAGTTCAAGTGCATATTGATAAATAGATCAAAATGGTAAATATAGGAGCCTCTTCTATCAAGTAAGTTGATAAAGAGAAAAATGAGGAAGAAGAGATGCTCAAAGCATAGAAAGAAAAACAAGTTGTGAAAGTAGAGTAAGAGAGAATTCAAAAGAACAAGAAGAGGAGAGAAGACTACATGAAGAGAAAAAATAAGGATGAGGAGGATGAAGTGAAAAAAGTGCGCATATATAAAAGGAAGAAAGAAGAAAAAGAACAAAGAAAGAAAGAATATATAGAGAAAAAGGAAAAAATACCAAGAAGAAAAG
>JASDQU010370529.1:22118-48689 GCA_032191745.1 Picea mariana | reverse complement strand
TAGCGAGTCTTTCACTCTGTATTTTTACAGTCTCTGTACATTTCTTTCATTAATAGAAATCGTGTATTACTGTATCTCTGTGTTTATGGTTGCATCTCTGATATATTTCTGTTATATTACTGGATATACGCAATATCTCTGTGCATTTCTTTATTATATCTCCGCTCTCATTTCGCGCCGAAAATAATCCGGATCAGGCGAGTACCTCTTTGTTTTTTAATGAGCTCGAGGAGGGTAACAAATGATCGATTAAATCATCTTCAATGAGTCCCATTTTTGTATGATTAATGAAACTAAGAAGGAAGGTTTATGTCCCAGATGGGTGCTTCCTTGTGTATATTTTACGAGTCCAAGGAAAGACATATTTTGAGAGTCTGAAAAAGAAGATTGCATAATGGAATTTTAAATAAATTTAGTCCCCAAGGTCCGAAAAAGCATAAAACAATACCTAGGAAAACTATTCTAAGCATGCTTGACTATAGTATTCTTTTTTTGTAAGTAGTCTAACGAGGCCTAAAAAGGGGTAAACTATCACTCGAAAGATGTTGTTTATAACCTTTTAACGAGTGTGAAAGGAAACAAGCTCACTCAACAATCCTTTCATGTTTAGAGTTTCTGAAAAAAATATTAAAGGAGAGTCCAAAGAGTTAATTTTTCATATAGATTTTACAAGCCCAAAAAAGAGATAAAAGTATACTCGGTAACCTATTCTCATGTATTAACGAGAAAGAGAAAGAACAAAGACTAATATCAGTAACTTATTCTCATGTATTAATGAGCACGAAAAAGAACAAAGACTAAGCTCATTCTATAAAAGACTACTATGTTATGATGGGAATGACCCTCAAATGAGGATTACTCCTAGTAGTGGGTCTCTCTAGAGATTTTTTTCCCCCATCTTGTGTGACAGAAGCTAGTGGGTTTGTTCCAGTGCCTAGAGGCTGGAGACATTCCCCCTAAGTGTTGTTTCCTCCAACAAATTTTCTTCTTTCCTTGTTTAGGAAGTTGATTACTAATGGGAACCTTTTCACTAGGCAGAGGAAAAGAAGGTTCAAGTATGTGATACAGAGTAAGACTCAATTGGAATAGAGGGAGGTCTATTTCATATTTTAACAAGATTGAAAGAGACAATGAACTATGCTCACCAAGATCAGATACTGCCAAAGGATCAAATAATTCTATGGATTGTCACCCCTGAGTCGAAATCATATTTAATGTGGAAAATTGTGGGATGGAAGGAGCAGGTAAAGAAAAAACTCCCATGAGTGAGGAATCCTTAAGGAGACCTACCCCTACACTCCCAAGACTAGAATGTCCTAGAAAAGGGACATTGTTCTTTGCATCATTGTGGAGATCTGGAGTTATACAGTCTATTTGGTCAACAGTGATAATTTTTCCCTGATGGGGAAATCATAAGACACTAAATATTGTATATGCGATGACAACCATTGCATAGAAACAACTACAACCAAGTAAAAACTTATAATCCAGGGGTGTGTCAACTACCTCGATATCAACTGAAATAGTCTTACCCTTCAATGTCATAGTAAAATATTGCAAGAGTCTATGAGGTTGGCAACCACTTCCATCAAATGATTTCAAGGTGATCGAAGATGAGGTAAGTTTAGGAGAACCTAAGGCTATCAAAAAAGGCAAATACATGACATAGGTGGAGGATCCCTCATCCAAGATAGTACAATGGAAATTCTTGCCACCAACCAAAACTTCAATTTGGAATGTTAAGTGATGGGAAAGCCTCTCCTTAAAGTAATCTAGATTAAATGTGATCAAATTCGACGCCTCTAGATCCATAGCTCCAATGGCTGATAATAGGGTTCTACATTAATTTGGATAGTTCTGTAGAACTTTGAGGGTTGACATAGCACAAGGCTCCTGCTCCAAATCTTCAAAAATGTTGTAGTTTTGGGCAACACGGGAATTTGGATTAAATTTTGCGGGCACAACACTATGTCATAGGTTGGCTTCCCAATATGAAGAGGATTGTAATATGGAGGAGGAGTGGATGCAGAGGGATGATCAACAACCTTTCCCTTAGTTTGATCACATGGAGGAGTGTTATAAGCATTCACTTGAGTTGTCAAATTAACCGCTTTAAACATGTACACCTCATAGGTTTTCATGGAAGCATCCCCATGGTGGGAATGACCTACCTTTCCCCCTTGCGGAAGGGTAGGATTTTTCACAACCAAATGTTGTTGTTGAACCGGTTGGGAGGAACCCTTCAGACATTTAGTGACTACCTCATGATGAGGACATTATTTTTTGTAGTGGTCTTCCTCACAAATCATACAGGGAAATTTAGGCTTCCTAATCGGTTGAGTATCAACAGACTTAGGATTATCCTATTGGTTAGAATATTTCTTGGATTTACCCAGGGTTTTCTTCTTGCCTCCTAGTGGTGGATATGAAGACGATTGGACTTCATTCACCTCGGAGGTTTGAGCAGGAGCGAAAGTAGTCTTGGTGTTTGAAACAAAACTTGGTTATGGAGCAAGTTTTGTTGGATTGTTCGATGGACGAGAAGCGTTAGGGATCAAATCGTAAAGTGTGTTGGATTGGTAATAGAACAATTCCAAATACTACACACAGTTGATGGCCTTCTCCTCAGTAACTACATTTCCTATAGCAACATCATGGGAAATGTGAGGGAAGAGAGACTTTGTAAACTAATCCACGAGGATTTGGTTCATGATGGGAGATTTAATCAACCGTCTCCGCCATATCCACTCATTAATATGATCAGATATGTGGGTGGAAGAGGATCGCCAGAGTGAGGTCAAAATCTATGTGTCAGTCTCATACCATATAGGTAATTTAAAATGTGTCAAGAAAACCATGGAAAGAGAATCAAATTCGACAAAGGAGTTATGTGGTAGCTCAATATACCATTTCATTCAGGCACCTGTAAGTGTTCTTTGAAAAAGTTTGATATGGATGGAATCATCCATCAAAGAGTTCGAAGAAAACCATAAATGGAAAGTCATGACACAATTTTTAGGATCTTCCCGAGGTTTTTAGTCGAATTGTGGGATGTCAGAAGGTAATTTGGCAGGGATGGTGGGCCAAAACAGAGCATGTTAGATGGGATCGTTGGTCAAACACGACAGATTTGGAATATCTAACCTAGCCAATAATGGAATTTATTGGTTGTCTTGTTGATACTGGTGGTAATCATATGGCATGGGAACACCAGTAGGACCGTATTTAGGTTGTGGTGAGATGTCAAAACTAGATGCCCCCCCCATATATGTTGTTTTCCTAGGTGGTCCACCCATGTAAGGGGGATGTCATGATTGTCCACCCATATAAGGCAGTTTTCCTATTTTTTCACCCATATACTATGAATGAATGGGTGGGCCTCCTACATATTGAGACTTACCTGATGGTCCCCACATGTATTGAGGTTGAAGGGACTATTGCGTCGAAATTGTGGGGTTTACGGATTGAAAGGGAAAAGTTCCTTGCAGAAGAATGTTTGTCGAGTTAGGTTGAACCCACAAATGGTTAGCATCTCCTGGAAATGGATGTTCAAGATACAGGATAGTGGTAGTAGGGATAGAGGGACTAGAAAGAGAAGAGTGCCCCCAGGTAGGTTGATATTGTGACAATGTAGGTTCCCCCCCAATAAAACATTTCCCTACAACTGAAGGTTGGCCTCCCATTGAATATTGAACTCCAATGTAGGGTGAAGTAATCTGCGATGGTCGAGATGGAGGCTAAGTATCTTGTGGAACTATGGTTGTATGAATGACTTGATTTCTAGTCATTTGACCGATGGGATGACCAAGTAAAGCATTTGGTGTGTGCATGTGCGGAAATAGTGAAGCATGAATATTACTTGACCCATGAGAAAAGGAAGATGTGTGCATAGGTGTTTGACCTGGGTCACCGATGTTTTTGATAAATAAGAAGCACCGGCAATATCGACTACAGAATTTTTGGAAAAAGATAAATTCCCAAGTCGTTCAGGAAAACCAAAAGATGACGGGTTCGCACCAAAAGATGATGTAATGGTGGAACTGGGAGATAATCTATAAGAAGAAAAAGCATCAACCTATCTTTTGACTGGCCGATCATTGAGTGGTGGGCCAGGTTGATCAGTAAAATAGAATTCATGTAAGATACAATGCTTTCTATGAAAATTGTGACTGGTTCTTCTATGTGATGGTCACTTCCAGGATCTACGCTCTCAGTGTCAGAAGTTGGGTCCCCAATAATTGCTTCATAATAAACATTGGGTTGAGGTTCTAGAAAGTCAAGTTCCATACCTTGTATACCGTGAAATCTCTGATCCTAAGGCTGACTATGAAAGTCAAAGAAATACACCCCTAAGAAAACTAAAAAAAAATCAACCAAGCAATAATAGTTTCAAGGATCTTTCAAAGATGGGATGTCAAGATGTCAGTGAAGAAATGAGAAGTAGTTACCCCAACCTCCATGTAACATCCCTTATTGGTGCAAGCAACCCTCTCTTTCATGGGATCCCCCTCCAAGGGTACTAAGAGTGTGCTACGACATCTTCCTCAGGTACCATGGGAATCACCCGACAATCACCTCTGTAGATACTTAGGAAAGGCCAATAAGGCTACCAACTCATAGTCAGCCTTTGGGTTGGTACAATCGATAGACAGGACTAAACTTATAGGAAGTATATCAAAGCTTGAAGCTCTTAAATAGAAATGAAGACAAGTGGACCGGTAAGACTCCTGAGGACCCCAAACGGATTTGAAATTAACGAAGCCTCGAGACCAAACGAAACCAGTGGGATCTCAAGAAAAACCCCCAATATACACTTTGTCCACTACGATTTTTCAAGATTTGGAGGGGAAATATCTGATACTCTTCGGCACGTGACCTTGTGCTTAGACCCTATGTGAGAGGGGGTTTGCGGCTATTCTTATATGAAAGTTGGACTTATACACTCACCAGTGTTCTATAGTTTTTTTAGTAGTTTTGGACGATTTACTTACTTCACCTAGTCCAAATACCCTAATCATGTGCTACTGTTGGTGTTCTAAAACCAAAAAAATGTTCTAGTTGATTTTAATAGTGCGTGATTGATTTTAATGGTTTTTTACTCAAAGGGTTCATAGAGATGAAAATGATAATGTGTGAGAGACTTGAATCCAATAGGATGCAAAAGAATGAAATGTAGTGCATTATTTTATATGAATCCTATGTATGGGAAGGAGAAGAGTTATATTCTTCTTATCACAATCAAGAACTCAAAATGATGCAACTTTCAATTTCAGGGATCAATATGATGCTAGACATCCACGCAAACGTGTTTGAAAACCAAAATGCACATGAAAAGATAGCTCTTCTTCCAAATGTATACCAAAACAAATTCCTAAGGAATGCAAAGACTCTTTGTTTGATAATGTATGCAAGGAGAAATGCACACTTTTTCGCTTCTTAACTTTAAAGAGAGATGAAAGAGATATATGTGCGAAACAAAGAAATATGAAAAAAAAACAATCAAACAAAGTGCACTAAAAAAGATGATGACTAAAAGAAAACAAGTGCGAGACAACATTTTCAACCAAGAACTCAAATATTCACAAGAGAACAAAGACAAATTCTCACGAAAAATCTTCAAAACATGAGCAGCAAAAACATGGTTGTCGTAGACGAGAGAGTCTTAATCATCCATAAAAGAGATATGTTTCAATGAAGATGAAAGGGATAAAAACCAATAAACAAATTAAAAAACAAAGGAGGAAATGAAAATGAGTGCAAATCTAGTTCTCAGTCAAGCACAGTCAGAAACAAACTAGGAGTTTTTGGGATAAAAGACTAGGCAATCTCAAACGCACAAGCAAACTGAAAAGAGGATGAGAAAGAAAAAAAACAAAATATATTAATGGAAGAGATGATAAATCTCATCCAAACATATGGATCTGATCATAGAGACTCAAAAAAGAATCTCAAAAATTCATAGAGAAACAGAGAAAAAACAGAAAACAAGGCTAAAAAACAAGTCTGCTACAAGAGGACGCTCCCCCAGAGAGGCAGATAGAGCGTCCAAGGGGTGATGGTATCTCCCTAATGGTTTAGAAAAAGGAAAATAGGTTTACATGTGGTATTTATACATGGGGAAACCAAGGGGTAATGGTCGCTCTAGTGAGGTCTTGTGGGATTGAATTTTCCAAAATTTCTTAGAAAAAATCAGGGTTTTTATGAGTACGGGGGTGTCAAAGCAAACGAAGCAAGGTGTAGACTAATTCAAAGGATTCAAATGTGATATGGATTTATGAGAGGAACAAAATGAGAACACAAAATTATAATATTAACACAAAGGAACAATTAATAACATAAATACAGTAAAAATTGACTTCTATTAAATAAGAAATATGCGAAAACTGTAAAATGCAGACTGAAAAGAAGCTTGATAGAATGGTGGCAGCTTATCTTTCAGAAGAGATGTGATGGATACGTTCATTCATAAGAACATGAGTACAATCAGGCTCCAAGGGAAATTTTACAATAAACATTAATTCCCAAACCCTAGACATCCAAAACGCTAACCTTATGAAATGAAGCGTCTAAAGTCACATGGGCCCCATTGGGGTAAGTTAGTACATCAACTTCCTAGGGTCGTAACGTTTGCATACGATATTTGTTTAGGGTGCACGATAGATCGTTGGAAAGGTATAAACAAGTATATTCATTTTTGGGGCTCAATATAATCCTTTGGCTATCATTGAGGTTCCCGATCGTGAAAAATGACATTTAGGCCCTCAAAGTGGCCTCAGCAGTTTGGGACCCGAAAAAACTGCTAAAAATAGTAAATTGCCAAAAGAATGTTTTGAGCTAGTTGTAAGAGGTGGGTGGCCACTAAGATCCTCCTGGATCAATCCTCCCACTTTAGGAAGCAATGGTCTCCATTGCGTTAAGTTCCCTCGTCAGATGAGGAAATTTCTACTAAATTTGACCTCGGGATAGCCACTTGCCTTGGTGCAGGAGTTGTCATTCTTTGACAAACCGATAAAGATGGATCCTCTGTTGGTGAGTTACCTTGACCCATGTGTCAACAATATGATCATTGGATTCATGTTCCATGCATTCAAGTTTGATCTTTGTTGGTTTCAATTGTTCTACTATTTCCGAGGTGTCCAACAATGGTGGAAAATAAGGTCAAAGCAGGTCCACATTGAACATTGGGCTCAAGCCATGGAAGGGGGGAATGTTGAGCTAAAACGTGTTGTCACCCACAACCTTAGTGATGGTGTAAGGTCCATAACAGAGTGAATGAATCTTTCGATGAGGCCCTATAAAGCATTCTTTATGCAAGTGAAACCAAAATCCCCCCCTCACCTGAAACTGGTGTGGCACCCGATGTTGATCACGGCATTGCTTGTACTTGGAATTGGACTTCTGTAAAATATCCTAAACCTATTGGCCGATGTGATGGATCTGCTTAATGAACTAAGTGGCCTTTTCATCTTCAGTTGGAGCATGCAATGAGTCTTCCTGGGTGGCTACAAGGGATAGTGCAACATCCATGGGATCCAATGGTTGAAATCCCAACCCCACCTAAAAGGGGTTGTGGCCAGTTGAGCTATGTATGGCTCTATTGTAGTTGTGTTGAACATAGGAAAGACTCTCATCCCATGTGTGGGGGTTATTGGAATTGTACATTAGCATGATGTGAAAGATCATCCTGTTGATGACATTTCTTTGGCCATCCATCTAGGGGTGGAAGGAAGTGGATTTGGTGAGCTTGGTGTCCAAAAGTGACTAGAGGCTCGATTAGAATGTGTTGAGGAGTCATATATCCTAATATGAGATAATAGTTTGTGGTATTCCAAAGTGTACCCAGACTCGTTCAAAGAAAATCTTGGAAGTGGCCTCCACTGTGATGCTCTTCTTGCAGGCGGCCATAATCGCCATCTTGGAAAAGCGATCAACAACCATAAAAACACAGTCATTTCCTCTCTTGGTGGATGGAAGGCCTAACATGTAATCCATTGAGATGGACTACCAAGGTCTGTTAGGAGTAGGCAGAGGAGTGTGCATGCCTTTTTTCTTAGTGTCTAGTTTAGCAATAACATATGCGGTGTAGGACCGGATATACTTGTTGACATCCTATCGAAGTTTCAGCTAGTAGAAATATCGTTGCAGCAATGCCACTTTATTTTTCACGCCAAAGTGTCCTGCCCACTGACTATAGTGGGATTCCCAAATCAGTTTCTCTCTCTCTCTTGATGGAATGCGTAGATGGCCAAGATGGAACAAAAAACTTGTCTTGAATATTGAAATTAGTGACAATTGTGTTTGTGCCCAACATCTAGTAGGTGTTGGCGAAGTCAGGATCTATCCAATAGAGGTGGGGCCATCCGAAGGTCTCGTGGCCACAAGAGTATAGAACCATGGTGAGTGCCATGATTGGAGGTTGACTGAGGAGATCAACAAATCAGTTGGTACTTCATGTTTTATACTTTATGTTGAGGTGGAATTGCTACAAATATGTGGACCACTTTTGACGACAGTCATTCTGCAATTTTCCTTGTGTCTCCATGAACTGCAGTGGCTTATAATTAGTGTGGATGATTGTCTCCTTCCTGACAATGTAATTCCTCCACTGGCGAAAGGCTTGCACAATGGAGTACATTTCTTTGTTGTAATTAGGTTACTTATGGACAACATCTGATAGTGTCTCACTATGATAGTCCACGAGGTGATCGTGTTGAGTGAGAACTGTACCCACAACATAGTTTGAAGCATCTGTCTCAATCTCAAAGGGTTGTTGCAGGTTAGGTAATGAAAGAACTACGCTTGAGCACAAGCACTTCTTCATATTATCGAATTCTTGATGTTGGGACAGACCCCACACAAAATTTTCCTTACCACCACCCTTGGTTACTTAGTTGAGGGCCCATGCAATATGGGAGAATCCCCACACAAACCTATGATAGAAATTGGCAAGTCCTAAGAAGCTTTGAAGCTCAGTGAATGTGGTTGGGGTTGGCCAGTTGTGGATGACTTGGATATTTTCTAGATCCACATTCACACCATGCGCATCGATAATGTATCCTAGGTACTAGACCATGTCTATGCCGAAGGAACATTTTTCCAAGTTGGCATGTAGCTTGTGTTGCCGCAGAGTGTGCATAACCTGTTGAATATGTTGCAAGAGTTTTTCCCAAGTCTTGATGTAGATTAGGATATTATCTAGATACACCACTATAGAATAATTAGTAAAAGTCCACAATATATCATCCATCATCCTCATGAAATTCGTTAGAGAATTTGTCAAACCAAAGGGCATAGACAACCATTAAAATATACATTATTTTGACTTGAAGGCAGACTTCCATACATTTGTCTTGTCTATTGGGACCTGATGATACACATACTTCAGATCAATCTTACTAAATTATTATCCCCCTTGAGCTGATCAAGGAGATCGTCGATTCAGGGAATTAGGCACCGGTTCATAACTGTTATTTTTTTTAGTTCCTGATAATCAATGCAAAGTCGCCAAGTCCCGTATTTCTTTTGAACCATCATGATTGGGCTTCCACAAGGTGATGATCTAGGTCGGATGTGTGCCTTGTGGAGTATTTCTTGGATCTAACATTGGATCTCCTCATTTTCTGACAGAGAGAATAGATAGACTGGCCTATTGGGTAGTGATGCGTCGAGGGTCAAATCAATGGAATGATTGACCTAATAGTGCATATGTACCCTAGTAGGTGACGAGAATATGTATTTGTATTCTTCCACAACCTGATCCACTTGCTTCTGTTGCATGGAGAGGTCGGGCATGGAATCCATGGATGTGGCTACAAAATTTCATTTACTATGAGAGTAAATAAAAAACAAGACAAAATTCTCGAACTGAGAAATGACCTTCCTGCATTTCTTGGACGAGATCAAGGAAATATCACTATGTGGGACTACCTCGGGTATCCTGTACAATTTCTTGTTCAAATTAATAATAACACTCAGGGGCCTAGACTCATATACAACATGACACTTACATAAATAAGTTTGTCTCAAAAGAACATCAAAAACTTCAAGGATAGAAGCATCACCCAATAATGCATATTTGAATGGCTAGATGTCATACAACATGTGACACTGTTGGCTGACTCAAAGATCGCTTCTTTGGTTGAGTCATCCAATGGTGTAGGGTTGTTGGTGCAGCATTGTAGAGAAGGATAGCCTCTTAATGAACTATGCTGATATGAATTTATTATGGCTACTTCAATGATGAAGTGCAGCGTGGTGCCTTTCACCCACATTTGTGAATGAAAGAGGTGCTCTCCTTCCTCTGGCTCATCAGGTTCACCGGGTTGGATATTGGTGGTAGAAATGGTGGCACTGGGTTCTGCATCAATGATCCATCTCCCCTTTTCTGGTTCTGACTCAGAGTCAGAGCCTGCATCTGATTCAAAGGATTTCACCTCAGCCACCAATGACTACTTTGAGCAAAAATCAATAGTGTTATGACATGGGCTCTTATGGAAGTCACATCACTTCCCGATATCCTTCTTTATCTTCCCATTGTCCTTCTTTTCTTGCGTCTTGGACTGGTTTTCCTAAGGTTTCTCATATTTTCTCTATCCTTTGTTCTACGGGTTGGGGATGCCCTTAACCTACTTTTATTGTGAGGGGTTCCCAAACCCAAACTGTTGCATCTTTTGTTTAAGATTTTGCTTGATCTTGAAAAAATATTGATAGGTCGTGCCCAAGGATGAAATGTTCAAAAAATTCATTTGTGTCTAGATGTATCTATGCAGACCACCATAGTATTTGAGCATCATATTTCACTCAAAATATTTGATACCCATCTTGGTGTGCAAGTTATGGAAGACATTGGTGAACTTTGGCATTGTTTGGTCTTGTTCATGTCTCAGTGTGGTCCATCTTGTATACAAATCATCATAACTTCCAACATGGTAGTATTTTCCCTTAATAGTATCCCTGAAGGAACCCTAAGTGGGTGAAACTACAAATAATTTGCATCCCTCTATTTCCTTTTTCTCACAAAAAGTCTCCGACCAATCTTTGACACGGGGGACGACTTTGAAGAGTGCAAATGTAATATTTTCTCTATCAAAAAAGTTGTGGAAAGAAAAATACCCTTCTAGAAGGTTTAAAAATTTATCTACAATAGTTGCGTCTATTTTCCCTTCAAATATAGGAATATAAAAATTGATTTGTACCTAAAAATGGGCAGCGCCTCTTCTTGAGGTGGATGCGTCACTTATCGGCAACCATTGAAGGACTAACTTCCCTCGGTCGTAACTTTTTCATATGATATTCGTTTAGAGTGGATGATAGCTCGTTGAAAAGGTATTGATGAGGAGATTAATTTTGGGGGCTCAATTAAATTTCCAAAATACTACTTTGAGCCAATTGGAAGAGGTGGGTGGCTAGCAAGATCCTCTCGGATCAAAAGAGATAGAAACCTAAGAAGAACTAGATGGTTCTTCCTAGTGGAGTCTCCAATTTACTATGGTGAGACTTCTCCCCCTACGGACAGGTTGAGTTCCCCCCACTCGGGTTTCCTACAAGTGAGATAGCCTCTAACAAGTAGACACTAACATTATCCTAAAAAACCATTCTATTTCCTTGTAAGAGGGTTGAGAGAGAAGGGGGAAAGTTATGTGCACCTGATTCCTAATGTTTTTCCTCGTCGCTCCAATAGTTGAACTCCAATACATGCATCTCTTTCGTGAGGTCAATCTTGCAAGAACAAAGGAACCTTCTCCTACTACTATATATGATTGAATAATAGCAACCCTACCTATTTATAACTTAGACAACGTGATCAAATTAACAAGAAATTAATGAGAGAATATAAGAGAAATAGGCCAAGTTCTTATATTAGTGAAAGCATGAAGTTTACAACCATTGAATGTTGTTGCAATCCTCCAAGCTCCTTTCTTTAGCCCTTGAACATGAATCCAACTCAATATTCTTGACACAAACAAGAATTTGGCACTTCTTGAGAAGATCATAAGTTTGGTATGCTTTGTTTCCATCCTCTCTCACTCTAAAATGGCTTGGTTATATAGATTCATAAGAGCTCAATCACTTAAGATAAATTAGGGACTTGATTGAAAAAAGAATGGATGTTGGTAAACGATGAGTTCTATTCATGGTTATTCTTGATCCTAATATAGGATTGAAAGAGGATCGAATCATATCTTGATGAAAATAAGAAAACAAACCAAGAACCATCCAGAAAGTCCTTGAATGATGCCCCTAGATTCATGGGATTTGGTCAAATATACATGGTCACTCCCCTAGAAGGGAAGATAGTGCAACCTGGTCACCCCCCCAACATTTTTTCAAGGGTATGGTATCTCCCCTATAATGGGGAAGGGGGCGACCATGGTCAAAAGGGTCTAGAAAGAAAAGGGGTAAAGTGAGATTTTGAACCTCCAATGATGTTTTTCTTCCTCCAACTTCACAGGGGATCGTGACATGTGATTTTTACATAGTAACAAGGTCAAAATACTTAGGAAAATGTGACACTTGTGCCATCACATTGTTCCATTGTAACCGAGACACTTAGGGTGAGGTGTTAGAAGTACAACATTTAGCAAAGTGAAATGCAACACTTATTTAGGTGTGACAAAATGGCATATAAAAATGGAATTTGGATCTACCCTTTTCCCTCTTCTTGCATTTCTCCTTCGATCTTCCATGAATAGTCAATAGTCATATTAGTGGATTCAAAATATTTATGCCTCACCTCCAATCAGATTAAATTAGTCAATGCCTCATCAAGCACTAATGTCTTCATAGTGCTTCCAATGGACATTACCAAGTTGTCCCATGATGTAATACCCTAGGTTGATCCCCAGTTGTAAATGTAAATATGTTTTATAGGCCGGTGAGCCAAGTTATTATAGGTCATAATTATTATTTGATTATTAGGCCGAAGAGACTAGATGCTAAAGGCTAGTGATCATATTATTGTAATATGTAAACACTCATATTATTAATAAAGTACATCACTATTGTAGACCGACCCACAAATGAGTATGGGTGAGCCAAGTTATTATAGGTCATAATTATTATTTGATTATTACGCTGAAGAGACTAGATGTTAAAGGCTAGTGATCCTATTATTGTAATATGTAAACACTCATATTATTAATAAAGTACATCACTATTGTATACCAACCCACAAATGAGTATGGGGGGATAAACTCCACCAGAAAGAGAAATGGGGCTAAGAGTCTAGGAAAGGGGATAAGTTAAGGGGGTTTAATCCCAATTGAATATTATATTAATATTCATTAAAGCTAAATTTATGGATATGAATATATCCTAAGTTTCTAAAGTAGGGACAAGGGATTCCCTTGGGTGCCATGTATCTTAAAGGACACTGGCATATATATTTGGGGATATAGTGTAATTCCCAATCTTTTTCTATCATTTATTCATCACTCTTACCATTCACTCATCCATGCTACCATTGGTATTGGTACCTGGTATTTATTGTAGGTTGAAGAGGCAGTTTGTTAGGCATGTATGTCAAAGAGGTGGGTTGTCAGGGCCATATGTCGAAGAGGTGGGTTGTTAGGTTCGTATGTCAAAGAATCGGGTTTTCAAGACTGTGCCAATTTTTCTCTGGGTGATAAACTACTCATAATTTTTCCCTAGTGCATGAGGAAATAGCTACAGGGATCTGAGACTCCCTATCTGGAATGTTGTTGAAGCCCGAGAAGGAAAGTGGGGTAGCCAAGGGACTATTGAAAAAAGAAGGGGCACACTTCCTGAGGTGGGACAGGCTTGTGAGGAATGAGAGACTGTAGGATAGTTGCAGCAGTTGGGCACCTTGGACTTAGTGATTTTTCAAATTATCAGAACTTAGACTGGCTTAGGACTCCCTTTTCCTTGGTAGAGTTTAGACGTAGCTCTGGGGTGACCCACTGCGGATATTATGAGCAATATGGTCTATGGCTAGGAGGAATGTGGAAGGTCTGCACATAGTTGGTGTTATTTTTATAAAGATAAGTATCAATTTGTGTTAAATTCCTATGCTATGTTTTATTTATGTAATTAATTTCATGGGTTTCTCATGTGTGAACTGCATGTACTTTTTTGTTATTATTTGGTATAAATTTGTGCGACTGCAAATAATTTTTATGAATTAAATCAGTATCATAGATCGGAAATTTTAAGTGGCATAGCCCAGCAGGTAGCTGGGGATGCTACAATGTAGTATTAGAGCTTCATTTTTCAACACTAATCCTGCATGGGCCATTTAACAGAGCACAAAAGTGAAATTACAGAGTTTGCAAGCAAATTGTTTGACAGAATGTCAAGAAGAGTTTGATTGTAAATTGTTTGAAAAAATGTTTATAGTGAAATTGAGAGGAATTAGACAAGAAGGTTGGGGAAATTTAACCTGAAAATGGAAATTTCCAAATTTTATTGGCATAATGAACAAATTTGGATCTGTAGATGGCTGAATTTTGAATTTATGGTATGTCCATGGTGAAATCGGGAGCCACTGGGTGAAATTGGGAAAAAGAACCATTTTTTGTTAAATTCATGGGGAATTTGGAAATTTTTTCTAAAGATGAGGTATTCCTAATTTATAGTATCTTTCTAAACATATTCAGACCTATAGTTGGTCAAATTTGAAGTTATAGTAAGGCCATGGTAGATTGGGTGAAAATTGCTTAAACATATTTCAAATTAGTAGGTGAGTTGAATGAAATATGTTCTAGGAATATCAACCAGTGGTGCACAGGAGAAATTGGTTGTTGATATGGTTGAATTGGTGTTTATCAGAATGAATTGGTTGAAATTTTGGAAGTTTCGGTGTGACATGGTGAAATTAGGCGAAAGTGACCAAAAGCCCCAATTTCCACAGAGGAATTCATGAGGAATTTGATGCACATGAATAAAATTACAAGTACAAGGGTTGAATTCATGTGAAAAAGACTTAGAGTGGTTGTATTGATCTTGGTCACAGAGATCGAATGGCAACCCAAAAAGGAATTTTGAAATTAAGTGAAATTGGGCATTTTTGGGTATTTTGGAAAAAATTGAAATTAGGCAAAATTGGAAAAATTTCAGTATTTTTCCGAAGTTGACGTTAGCATGACGTGGGGGCCACATGTCAGTTGAAATGGATGGAAGGTGACTTGTACTTCCATGGAGGTAGGTATAAGAAAATAGAGTGGTATGCATGGAAAAGATACATGGTGGCGAAAATGGTCTACCGACGGGACCCTAACCTAGGACACTCGTCACCCCCATATGAACTTTGGGGGGGGGGATGTGGTGTGGCTATGATAACCATAGTCTAGGGGGATGAAGTAAACAAAAGTGTGAAACATATCCCCATGCCTAATCTTGGTTGTGTTTTTCGGCCCCTCTCTGTTGTGTTAAGTTCGATGGGGTAGGGGGGGGCGAAAGGTGACGTGGGTCATCGATCACCACCTATGCCCACTTCACCTTAGCCGTTGGATTAAACCAACATGAAGCTTCATGTGCCAAAGAATATTCATCATTTAGGGACTCAAAATGGCTCTCGAAGTGAAAAACTGCTAAACATAGTAAATTACTAAAATGGCCAGAAAATTGTATTGAAACAGTTGGAAAAGGTGGGTGGCCACCGATATCAACCTAGATCAATCCTACCTCCTTAAGAATCAATTGTCTCCATTGTGTTGAGTTCCCCCATCAAATGAGAAAATTTCTGTTGAATTTGGCCCCGGGTGAGCTACTTGCCTTGGTGCAGGAGCTGCCTTGCTTTGACGATTCGATAAAGTTGGGTCATTTGTTGTCGAGTGCCCTCGATCTTTGTGTCCACAATATGATCACTGGATTCTTGTTGTATGCAGTCGGGGTTGAGATCTGTTGGTGTCAATTGTTCTGTTACTTCTGAGGTGTCCAATAATGGTGGGAAATAAGGGCAAAGGAGATCCACGTTGAACACTGGGTGCATGCCAATGAAAGGAGGAATGTTGAGTTCAAAAGAATTATCTCCCATGGCCTAGGTGATGGTGTACAACCCATAACAAAGTGGGTGAAGCTTACAATGGGGTCATGTAAGGTGTTATTTCTGCAAGTGCAACCAAACTTTGTCACCCACTTGAAACTTATGTGGCACCCGATTTTGATCATGGTGTTGCTTGTACTTTTCATTGGAATTCTATAGGATATCCTGAACCTGTTGGCAGATGTGTTAGATCCGCTCAATGAACCAAGTGGCTTTGTCAACTTCAGTTGGAGCAGGAGATGAGTCAGTCAAGGTGACCGCAAGGGGAAGTGCAACATCTATGGGACCCAATGGCTAGAATCCCAACCCCACCTGAAAGGTGTTGTGGTCGGTTGAGCTATGCAGGGCTCAGTTGTAGCTATTATGGACATAGGGAAGGCTATCATCCCATGTGCAAGGGTGATTAGAATTATACATGCGAAGGATATGCACAATCATTCGATTTATGACCTCAGTTTGGCCATCCGTCTGGGGGTGGAAGGCCATGGATTTGGTGAGCTTGGTGTCAAGCAGTGACCAGAGGCTCGTTCAGAATGTGCTAAGAAATAGACTATCTTGATCTAAGAAAATGTTTTGTGGGATTCCAAAATGTACCCAGACTCGTTCAAAGAAGAGCTTGGTAGTGGCCTCTGTTGTGATGGTCTTCTTGCAGGCAACTAGAATCACCATCTTATAAAAGTGATCAACAACCACAAAAACATAGTCATTTCCCTGCTTGTTGGATGAGAGGCCCGACATGTAGTCCATTGAGATGGATTTGCATGGACTATCAGTAGTAGGAAGAAGGGTGTACAGACCCTGTTTCTTATTGGTCAGTTTGGAAATAACGCAGACAGTGCAGGACCTGATATACTTGCTGACCTCCTATCGAAGTTTCGGCCAGTAGAAATGTTTATGTAGCATCGCCATTGCATTTTTTACACCGAAGTGTCCTGCCACCTGACTGTAGTGGGATTCCCAGACCATCTTTCCTCACTCGCTTGATGGAACACAGATATGGGCCAGACGACACAAAAAACCATCCTGAAGATGGAAATTATCAACAAATGCATTTGCACCCAACATTTGGTAGGTGGTGTTGAAGTCAGGGTCTATCTCATAGATTTGGGGCCATCCAGAGGTCTCATGGCCGCAAGAGTCTAGCACAATGGTGAGTGTCGTGACTAGATGTCTGCTAAGTCAATCAACGACGTGATTGGTGCTTCCTTTTTTATACTTGATGTTGAGGTGGAATTGCTGCAAGTATGTGAACCACTTTTGATGGCAGTCATTCTGCAATTTTCCTTGTGTCTACATGAATTGCAGTGGGTTATGATAAGTGTGGATGATTGTCTCATTCCCAAGAATGTAATGTCTCCACTAGAGCCAGGCTTGGACAATGGAGTACATTTATTTTTTGTAAGTAGGGTACTTACAGATAGAATCTGATAGTGTCTCACTATTATAGGCCACGGGGTGGCCATGCTGAGTGAGAATGATTCCCACAGCATAGTCTAAAGCATTTGTCTCGATCTCAAAGGGTTGTTGCAGGTCTGGTAGTGAAAGTAATAGGGCTGAGAACAAGCGTTGCTTCAAATCATTGAACACTTTTTGTTGG
Organism: Picea mariana; assembly: GCA_032191745.1. Taxonomy (NCBI): domain Eukaryota; kingdom Viridiplantae; phylum Streptophyta; class Pinopsida; order Pinales; family Pinaceae; genus Picea; species Picea mariana. The sequence goes on along the minus strand of JASDQU010370529.1, from coordinate 31,089 downwards.
GACCAACCCCAAGAAAATTTTGCCTTACCATCACCCCTGGTTATTTGGCTGAGGGCCCATGCAATATGGGAGAATCCCAACACGAACCTACAGTAGAAATTGGCAAGGCCCAAGAATCTCTGAAGCTCAGTGTGTGTAGTTGGGGCTAGCTAGTCATGGATGACTTGGATCATGGCTGGATCCACATGTACGCCATGTTGATCAATGATGTAGCCCAGGTAATGGACCCTATCCATGCCGAAGGAGAATTTGACCAAGTTGGTGTATATCTTGTGTTGTTGCAGGGTGTGTAGAACCTGTGGAATATGCTTCAAGTGTTCGGCCCAAGTCTTGCTATAAATGAAAATGTCATCCAAATACACCACTACAAAATTATTGGTGAATGGTCGCAAGATATCTTCCATCATTCTCATGAAAGTGGCTGGAGCATTTGTCAAACCAAAGGGAATTACCAACCATTCAAAAAGGCCTTCCTTTGATGTGAAGGTGGTCTTCCATGCATTTGTATGTTCTATCGAGACCTGGTGGTAGCCAGACTTCAGATCAATCTCACTAAATTATTTGGCCTCCGTGAGTTGATTAAGGAGGTCATCGATTCGGGGAATTAGGTACTAGTTTCTGACTATGATTTTATTTAGAGCCCGATAATCAATGCAGAGTCACCAGGTTCCATATTTCTTCGATACCAGCACGATTGGGCTCCCACAAGGTGATGATCTGGGATGGATGTTATTCTTGTGGAGAAGTTATTGGATCTTTCGCTTGATCTCCTCATTCTCTAACAGAGAACAACGATAGACTGGCTCATTGGGAAGTGGTGCCTCGGGGGTCAAATCGATGGGGTGCTTGACCTGGCAGTGCAGAGGTACCCCGGTAGGTGAGGGGAAGATATTTGAGTATTCTTCCATGACCTTATCTACTTACTTATGATGTGTGGAGAGGTTAGCCGCAGAGACACTGGATGTGTCTGTGATCTTTCTCTTATTCTGAGAGTGAATCACGAAGAAGACAAAATTCCCCATCTAGGAGATGACCTTCCTACATTTCTTAGCAGAGATCAAGGAAATAGCACTAGGTGGGATTTCCTCGGGTACCTTGTACAATTTCCTATTCAAAGTAATAATAACACTACAAGGCTTAGACTCATATACAACATGACATTTCCATAAATAAGGTTGGCCCAAAATGACATCACAAACTTTGATAGGAGCAACATCACACAATACCTCGTCTTTGAAGGTATATATGTCGTACGACATGACATTGTTGGTTGACGCGGAGATCACTTCCTTGGAAGAGCCATCCAATGGTGTAGGGTTGTGGGTGCAGCGTTGTCAGCAGGGCCAGCTGCTTGATGACCTCTGCTAAGATGAGGTTCTTCTGGCTACCTCTATCAATGATGAAGTGCAATGGGGTGCCTTTTACCCACATCTATGAATGGAAGAGGTGCTCTCCTTCTTCTGGCCCATCTGGTTCACCAGGTTGGAGCTTGGTGGTAGCAACGGTGGCACTGGGTTCCACATCATTGATCTGTCTTCCCCTTTCTAGTTCTAGCTCAGAGTCAGAACCCGCATCTAATTCAGAGGCTTTCACTTCGGCCACTAATGACTACTTTGAGTGGCAGTTAGCAGTGTTATGCCAAGGGCTCTTATGGAAGTCGCACCACTTCCCAGTATCTTTCTTTGTCTTTTCAATGTCCTTCTTTGCTTACGGCTTGGACTGGTTGTCCTGACACTGTCCATCTTTGCTCCGTCCTTTGTTCTGTGGGTTGGGGCCACCCTTTCTTGGATTTTTTTGTGCGGGGTTCCCAAGCCCAAATTGCCGCATCTTTTGTTTGAGCTTCTGCTTGATTTTGAAGGCATATCAATAGGTTGTGCCCAAGGATGAGACCTCAAGAAATTTTGTTTCAGTTTGGATGTATCTATGCAGAGCACCGCAATACTTGAGCACCAAATTTCGCTCTAAATATTTGATACCCAACTTGGTGCAAAAGGTATGGAATATATTTGTGAAATCTGGCACTGCTTGGTCTCTTTCTTGCCGCAGTGTGGTCCATTTGGTATACAAGTCGTTATAACTTCTGACAGGGTAGTATTGTTCCTTAATAGCATACCTGAAGGATTCCCAAGTGGCCATAACTATAAATAATGAGGGTTCCTTTGTTTCCTTTTTCTCACAGAAAGTTTCCCACCAATCTTTGACATGGGAAATGTCTTTGAAGAGCGCAAAAGTAATCTTTTCTCTATTCGAAAAGTTATGGACATAAAAGTACCCTTCTAGTAGATTCAACCACTTGTCTACAGCATCTGTGTCAATATTACCTTAAAATATAGGAATATAGAAGTTTATTTGTACCTTGAAGGGGGCAGCGCCTCCGCTTGAATAAGATGCGTCGCCTGTTGGTAGTTGTCGAAGGATTTGCACAAAACTATCCATCATCTCGTTCCTCTATTGCGTGAGGGATTCCTCAATCAACGGTTTGAAAGGATCTCATGTCCTGTCATCTTTATTTTCTCCTTCCATGGGAGTTCACTTGGGCGTATGAGATCTTTTTTCCTCAAGATAAACAAGCTCGAGACCAAACTCTTTGTACTCTGACCTCGTTGGGGACATGCATTAAGATGAAAAGGAGCAGATTGCTCTGATACCACTGATTCAGATTTTATGAGAAGAACGAAATGACTATGGATTATTAATAGGTTCTTAACACAAAATAGCAGAGATACAGTAAAACTGGTTTTCTATTCAATAAGGAAATAACTTGAAACTCTAAAATGCAGCAGAAACAAGCTTGCTGGAATGGTGGCAGATTATCTCTGAGAAGAGATGTGACAGTTGCACTCATTCACAAGAATATGATTACAATGAGGCTTTGAAGGCCTTTTTACAATAAACAGGAATGCCAAAAACCCTAGACATCCAAAAACCTAACCCTAGGAAATGAAGCACCAAAAGTCATGTGGGCCTCGTTTGGGTAAGTTAGTACATCAACTTCCTAGGGTCGTAACTTTTGCATACGATCTCTATTTTAGGCGTATGATAGCCCGTTGGAAAGGTATCATCGAGGAGATTCATTTTTGGGGAAATATATAAGGAATGTCCCTATTTCTCCCCATTTTCCCAAAAAACATCGTTTAGGGCCTCAAAACGGCTTTGAAAGTGAAAAACTGCTAAAAATAGTAAATTACTAAAATTGCCAGAAAACTGTTTTGGGCCAGTTGGAAAAGGTGGGTGGCCACTGATATCAACCTGGATCACAGGAGCACAAATTCATAATCTCATTTAAAAAAATTTCATAGGGTTGAAATGTGATCAAAAGGAGTTTTTGAGTAATATTAAAATATCCATAACACTTTGCTCAAAACTCAGAATTGAGAAAGAAAGCAGTCATTGGAAAGGTATTAGACTTAGAAGTCCATGTAATTACCTAGAATTGTGAGATAAATAATATAATTCACAAGAAGTTAGAAAGAATTATTATGATAACCATGAAGGAGCAAAATTGTACATATGTTACCAAAATGGTGTATTGTGGGTTTAACTAAGAACTATTGTTGCATGCGTGCATTAACCAACATTTTTAGAATAGTTATCTTATATGATAAATGTGTTGCAAGTAGAGATTAAGGATGATGATAATTCAGAGAAAATTGTATTTAATGAAGTGACAACTTTAGGTATGAGGAACAAGGCATAGTTAGTTCTTCAAAATGGGGAATGATTGATTGAGGAAGCTACCAACTAAAGATGACTATACTCAGTGAGTAATATGGAAGACTTCCCATTGAGATATTATTTGGAAAAGAATTCAATATGAAAAATATGCATATCAATTGGGGATGTTGAGTAAGAAAGAGATCATCCATGTTTCATGATAAAGCAAGAGTAATGGGTATGCATGAAGCTTAGACCATGGAAGTGTGGAGAGATGGTTTTCATAGCATGTGAGATGATTAAAATTTGGTAGAGCTACTCAAGGAAATATTTCTATGACGAGAATCTTTCACAATATTATCAAATTCCAAGACTAAAGAATGATAAGGTAGGAGTCTAGATGCATCCATGAAGTCTTGAGAATCCAACAAGAGAAAAATTATGGGTGAAGGAAATTACTACAAGAAATCCATCAATTATAATTAGAGTGGAATCATGGAACAAGAGGGAAATATTTATTGGTTGAATTAGTGAAGATCCATTCACCATAAAGGGTTTCAATGTATAGATAAGGTAATACATCGTGGGAATATTTATTCTCAAAAGAATCATTTGTCATGATGCTAGTTTTCTAATAAAGAAAGACAGATTGTATACATGGAAATAAGATGTAACATTTCCAAGGATAAGACCTAAAGTGTTGGATATAGAACCTCCATGATGGTTATCAGAGTAGCGTAGTGGAAGCATGGTTGTAAGAAAACAAATCAGGGTGAAGTAATGTGGGTATGTGCATACTAAAGAAGTGCCAACAAGTGCATAAGAAATGCATTATGTACATATTGGATCCAGAGGATTGAAATAAGGTTCTAAGGAGGGTTTTTCTTTACAGGGAAGAAATATTCTAGGATGGATTCATGTCATTGAACATCTTAGGATAATGGAAACAAGGTTTCTAAAGGGAAAACAATAAGGAACCATGAAGAAGAAAATGGTTATATGCCTAGTATAGAATGAAAAAGAAATAAAATCTAAAGATAATCTATATCAAGTGGAACATAGCCATAAGTGGCATTCCAGGGGTGGAAAGTATCACTATAATCTATGATGGAAAGTAAGAGAAATGATAACTCCTTCTAGGTAATTCTATGCAGCTGGAAAATAAGACATTGTGTAGCACTGCAACATGCTAAAATTGACTATGTAATTCAAGTTAAAACCAAATTTCCAAGAAAGGAGAAAAGAATGGTTCAAGAAACCACAAGTGTTGGAGTGTTCAATCAAGGAAAGGCTGAACCAATTTCATCCAGAAAAGTAAATGGGGAGTGAAGATCTAAATTCAATAAGAGAGAATGGTTGGAAATGTAATTTGGCCAAGTATGTGTTGGGTCAGAGGGATATATAAAATGATGAATGCTGAAATTTAATATCAACATAGTATTTGGATGAAAATGCAAAAGTAGCCAAGAGTGATTTGGCTAGAAAAATGCTCATGGAAGAACTAACCATGTGCGGTGATTACAGTGAGAGAAAAAAAGAGATGAAGGAATCCATTGAGACTTAAGGATAGCCAGGAACAACAAGGAAAGTTATACAAGAAGAAACAAATTTCTACAATTACTATAGCAACAATTATGTATGGCTTGTTGGACAGCCATACATAGAACAGGAAATGGAATGCATATGTATTTATGAGCATACTAGTGAAGAAACATCAGTGAATGTATTTTGTTAATATGTATATACCATGTTAATGACTAGGAGTAGTCTATTGTTTTATATATTATTATGAATGTTGCTAATGTTGGTTGTTGTGCTAGGAAGGAGTTTATTGCATGATTGAAAGTGTTGTTGATGATGTTGTTGCATATGGAAGACATCCATATGAAGGAATCTCCCACTAATACCAGCTAGCCAGGTAGAATTAAATTTATTTAATGGAAGCTATGAGTTTTATGTAATTATATTGCATAATTGCTAAAGGAAATTTTGGAAAGAATTTCCTAGGGATGATTTTAAGGATTGAAATTTATTTTTAAATGTAGAAACCTTGGCGAATCTTACTAATCCTTCATATGCCAACCATAAAATGTTTGGCGATATGTTTGTAAAAATATTCAAATTTCTAAGGATTTTATATAGTTTGTATAAAATTTTGGCGATTTTTAAGGTAAAATAATTTTATCCTATAGAATTTGAGCGAATCATTTTGAGAATGGCGAATATTTTTTTGGGACAAACCATGGAAAATTAGCCCATGAGCGAAATTTAGCCCCTAAAATCATCCATGAGTGTCAATTTCCTCAACTAGAGTTTATTTGATCACATTATTGTATTATTTAAATGCAATAATGGGAACAAGATACCACAAGGTGTGGTAAAGGATGGAGGCCTGTAATAATTAGAAAATATTCTTAACTTTTGAATGCATACAATGGCATAGTATCATGTCAAGTTAATTTGGTTATGAACTAATAACCAAAGCAATAAAGGGTATGACTTTGTTAATGGATGCCAGGAAATCTAGTCATGTATGAGACCATGATATGGTTGGTTATGGAAAGGCTATGTACCACACAAATATCCAATGAACTTCCTACTTCTAAATAATGTTTGGACTACAACCTTTTTTCTAACACTAATGAACACCACAAAATTATATTCTTGGTGTAGTGTTCGGGTCGAAAAGGAAGCCATCCAAATTATTGAGCAGGAAATAGGAATTGTATGGAAAATGTGTCAAGGCATTGGCTGGACTTTCCAATTTACCAATGGTGTAATATATGAATTAGATATAGATCATTCTGAAAATCAAAGCAAAGGTGCATTGAATAGATATGTATTGAGAGTTTCACTCATGCATAGTAAGTGGTAGCGTTGCACTTATGCATGATAGAATTGTTATGTTTGAATGCATTTGTGAGATGCATTTTTTAGACTACATGTATACACAATATTAATTGCAAATGATTATGTTAACAGCTGAAATTATGTAATTGTTACTAACTCATGAAGTCAAGTAGTCACATGAACGGTGACTACAGAAAATTTTTGTTCAGGAAATAGAGTAATTAAAATAATGATATTGAAAGAATGAAAATCTTAAGTGTCGAATATGCACAAGGAGAGAATGAAAATGTTATTCTATTAAATATACAGTTTGATAACTATGATTGAATTGCTAAGTGTAGACAATTTTGAGATCACTTATGATCATTTTTCAGTGTTACAATAGAATTTTATGGTATATGAAATACTAATAATCTGTTTGGATGAATGCAAGATGAAAAGATTGTAGGAAAAAGTGATCTCTAGTATGGTGTTGTTGAAGCCATAAGAAACATTTCACTTTATCATTGCAACAACCAAGAAATTATGAGATGGAATCTCATACATGGGGGAAATTTGAATTTCCTTCTGAAATAAATTTGAATTTCTAAATGGAATTTTTATGATATTATTTCATGTTGACTATAAATATGTGATACAGATGTGATGACGATAGCTGAAGTTGGAATGCTTGAGAAGAAAGGATATTGTTGCGACATTGAAGTCCCATGATTTTCAAAAATACAGATCCTTAGTGGGGATTTGGAGATGAGTCAGCGCTATCTTTGTGTGTGAAAACCTGGGCAAGATGGATCATTGAAGGACTGTGCAACAGTGAAAGGATGCCTGAGCCTGGAAGGATGAGTGAAACAAGGAAGAGGCATCTCCAGAATGCTAAAGTGGGATGATTTTTCACCTGGGAAAAATTTGTGGGACAGAACAAAGGAATTCCAGCTGAAGTATGAAGACATGAATTGCGTTCATGGAAAATAGCACCAGAAAGATAATAAGCTTCAAAAGGAAAAAGCATGGAGATTTTTGAAAAATTTTGAATGTACATGTCTATAATGCATTGGGGACAATGCATAAATAAGGGGGAGGGGAATGTAATACCCCATGTTGGTCCCCAATTGTAAATATAAATATTTTTTATAGGCTGGTGAGATAGGTTATTATAGACCAGAATGCTTATGGGATTATTAGGACGAAGAGCTTAGATGATAAAGGCCAATGAGCCTATTAATGTAATATGTAAACACTCATATTATTAATAATGTACATCACTCATATTATTAATAATGCACATCACTACTACAGATCGACCCACAAATGAGTATGGGGGGGTAAACTCCACTATAAAGGGAAAGGGGGTTGAGAGTCTAGGAGAGGGGATAAGCTAAGGGGATTTATCCCAATGGAATATTATATTAATGTTATTTAAATCTAAATTTATGGATATGAATATATCCTAAGTTTCTAAAGTAGGGACAAGGGAGTCCCTCAGGTGGCATGTGTCTTAAAGGACACATGCATATATATTTGGCCATATAGTGTAATTCCCCATATTTTTCTATCATTCATTCATCAGTCTTACCATTCACTCATCCATGCTACCATTGGTACTGGTACCTAGTATTTGTTTTAGGTTGAAGAGGTGGGTTGTTAGGCCCATATGTCAAAGAGTCAGGTTGTCAGGCCTGTACGTCAAAGAGGCGGGTTGTCAGGCCTCTATGTCAAAGAAACGGGTTGTTAGGCCCGTGAGTAGTTTTCTCTAGGTGAGAAACTACTCAGAATTGTTCCTTAGTGCACTGGGAAATAGCTTCAGAGATCTGAGAATTCCTATTTGTCTTGTTGTTGAAGCCCCAGAAGGGAAGTGGGGCAACTGAGGGATTGTTGAGTAGAGAAGGGGTACACTTCCTAGGGTGGGATAGGCATGTTGGGAATGAGAGACTATAGGCTAGTTGCAGTATTTTGGGACCTGCAAATTATCAGACCTTAGAATGGATTAAGACTCTCTTTTCTCTAGTAGAGTTTATCCCCAGCTCGGGGGTGGCCCACTGTGGAGATTATGAGTAGTGTGGTCTATGGCTGGGAGGAACGTGGAAGGTCTGCATGCATTTGGTGTTATTTTTATAAAGATACGTATCAATTTGTGTTAAATTCTCTTGTTGTGTTTTATTTGTGTAATTAATTTCATGAGTTTCTTGTGAGTGAACTACATGTACTTTTTTGTTATTATTTGGTATAAATCGGTGTGATTGCAGAGCATTTTTATGAATTAAATCAATATCAAAGAGTGGAAATTTTAAGTGGCATAGCCTAACAGGTAGTTGATGATGCTACATTTAAGAGATATCAAATCCTTCTCAAGTTTCATACCCTAACTTTCATTGACATATCTAATGACTACTACATTGAGGTGTAAAATCCAACATTAATCTTTGCCATCGATGGTAATAATTGGTTATGATGAAAATTCTTGTAAATT
>JASDQU010370528.1:36353-60941 GCA_032191745.1 Picea mariana | reverse complement strand
CTCATGTATGAAGATAAGAAGAAGATAACTGGGTGAAGAATCTCTAGTGCACAACAGAAGCGTGGTGAATATTTCCTATAACATCAAGATGGCTACTCAAAAGATCAGATCTCATGATGACAAAAGAAGTTCCACTTGGATATGTTCCAATTTCTCCAACTATAATATACTCTATTGTTTAGATCTACATGAAGCGTTCACAAGTGTTCCAGACTAAAGTAGAAGCATTACATTATCCATGATAAAATCCAGAAAGGAGAAAATGATTTCTCCAACACATATCTCCACAGATAAGTAGATAAGAAGACATTTTGGTAAAGCTTCTATCCAAGATGAATGAGTTTGCATACTCAAGTTGGAGCTCGTGGAAACAACTTCCTTCTTATTGGAAGAGGAAGAAATGACTCTCCAAGTTAGGTGAGAACACTAAAAACATTATTTATCTTTGTAATTGAAAAATAGTCCAGATTCGACAGATGCTTTCCTGTTCAGAAAGTGGATTGAGATTTTTGATGGATAGTGACTTTCCATTGTAGTTAACATGGGAGGCAAATTTATTGTTGATGTATCGTAGACAATGACTTCCCATTGTGGTTAACATGGGGAGTGGTCTAGGACAATCATTCTTCTTGGTAGTCACTCTGAGTAGTGGTCTGCCTTGCCGTCCAGTCATTCTTTCAAAGTTCATAGTTGTGAGCAGTTTCAAAGAATGGTACATTTTGGAGGTTGATGCAGGACATCTATTTCTTAAGGCAGACTTATTCTCTCCAGGTTACACTTTTTTTAGTGTCGTAGGAATGGCCCAGGGTGGGGAATGATCCAGACAGTTATTCCTTAGGGTTATACATTCTCTCTAGGGTGCACCTTGATAAGTGTAGGAGGAATAGCCCAGGGTGGGGAGAAGTCCAGGCTCAACAATCAGGGACAATCATTCCTTAGGGTTTCTACATTCTCTCCAGGGTGCAGTTTAATCAGTGTAGGAGGAATGGCCTAGGGTGGGGAATGGTCGAAACATTTCTTAGGGTTTATACATTCTGTCCAGGGTGCACTCTGATTAGTGTAGGAAGAATGGCCTAGGGTGAGAAATGGTCCAGGCTCAGAAATCAGAGACAATCCTTCTTCCTTGTTTGTGAAGAATAGGGCAGATAGCCCATTTCTAATGAGGGCATATATTCTTTCAGATCTCACAAACGTGAGTGAAAGATTGGCCGAGATGATTCAATTTATCTTTAACAATATTTTTCTATGCAGGATGGCATCAGATGATTGTTATGGAGACTACCTATCTCCAGACAGTAGATATATACTACTGTGGCGGATATGTTCCACTATTCATGAGGTATATATTCTTTCAGAGCTCACAGATGTGAGTGAAAGATTGGCCAAGATAATTCAATCTAAATCATAACATTGTTTTTGTGCAGATTACTATCAGATGTTTGTTATGAAGATCATATGACAGTAGATGAAGACTACTGTGGTGGTAGATATTCTTTCAGAACTCACAGATGTGAGTGAAGGATTGGCCTAGACAAATTAGTTTATATCATAACATTGTTTCTATGCAAGTTGCTATCATATGTTTGTTATGAAGATTGTATGACAGTAGATGAGGACTATTGTGGTGAATATGTTTCACTGTTTACAACCATACGTTGTTGATCAACTACTTGTGTGTTACTTGATGTGGTAGTGAACCACTGAATTGTAGCTATGTGCTACTATGAATAGACACAGTTCTATTCTATCCTTGTTCTAATTTCCTTGAAGACTATCAACAACTTATTGGAGATAATGACCATTCAGATGAATGATGAACAAAGATTTTCCATATGGAAAACAGTTCAGAGCTCTTACTCCACTTATATCACTCTATGATGTGAGTGACTTATCCATCATCATGTATAATTACTCAGATGAAGTATGGTTTCGAGAGATGATGCAGCTGATGGTGATGGTGAAGCTCATGATCTAGTCATGAAATAGTCTAGATGATTATATTGATGCTACCGGGTAAATGGTATGTTTTGTGCTCAAGTCCATTACTTGTAAATACCTCTCTATCTAGGAGGGAGTGTTAATATTATGGTATTTGCAGGACATATTTACCTCCATGTGTGAACTTGAAAAGAATAGAAGACTCCAGGAAGCAAGAGAAATCCTAATGAGTTGGATAATAACCCTAGAAGCCTTGTCAACTCAAGAAGATAATTTATATTAGGTTATTAGCCTCCAAGAGAAGAAGTTGGCCAATAATAATAATAATATACTGAGCAAACACTTATCCAGAAGGAGAAGTTAGCCCCAACAAGACTGGTAGAACCACTATAAATACAGAGTGCCAGTTCTCATTTGTAGCATATCAGAATTGTAGTTCCCAGTTTGGTGCGCACTGTAGTTGGAGTCTTGTGTGCAGGTTTGGAGGAGAGTTGTTGGTGCAACTACAACAACAACAAGTTTTCAGTAGTGGCTTGAATATCTCTTGGCTAGGGTTTGGGGCTATCTGATTAGTCTTTTGTGTTGCGCTATCCTTGGAGAGAGGTGTGCCACCCTTTGTTTGGCTATCTAGCCTAGGGTTTGCTTTCGGAGGAATTCTCAATCAAGGTTAAGGTGCTCAGAGAGAGGCTTCAACCTATGGTTGGGTGATGAAGGTATCGTCAATGCTAAAATGAGCACACCATCTTCTATATTCTAACACATATACTCTGAGTATCCCACAAGAAACATACCTTTTCTCTCTGAGTTTTTTTACTTTGTCCCACCTATGGTACAACTTATCCCATGTCTTGTTGTCCCCCTGACACTCGACGTCGTTGAACAATTGTGACCATTTATACTTCGCATATACCCCCAACCAAGGGCAGTCTTGAATATCCACACATCTTGACTTCATCCATGTACCTCATCCATTCCTCACCTCACCTAGTAGATTTCACGGAGCCCTTTGCTTCTTGGAGTTGCGTCTCCCTTTTGTTGACATCAACACAGTTTCCAGAAGGGCGACAATATCTTGACTCTTATTACCTTTCCAATGAGAGGTCTTAGACGACATAGGGAAAACCACAATTTCTCCCTGTTGTCGTTGGCCCTTGTAACATTCAACTTCAACACTTTCTCATGTTACGGTGGGTCTTACTTTGTGACTATTGCAGTTGTTTCCTATATTCACTAAAGACCTCTGAACTTGGCTGGGCTATCAATGCCCACAACATTCGTGATACTTCTTATAGGTATCCTTGCCTAGTGTTCAAAGTATGTTCCTCATCAGACTCATCCTATGGATTTATCAAAACCACCCCTGAGGGTGCTACAATGATCTACATCAACACACAATTTTAGTTACCGTACAACGACATTCTTTTTTGAGTTGCATGACACAAGCATGGGGCATGCCAGCCTCATTTGTACAAAATTTATTTTTACACACCTTGTTGAAGGTTGGGTCCTACAGGATCCCTTCTCCCTCCAATGAGTAACTCTTGACACTCTCACTATCACTCTCTCTTACAAAGACACTCTCAGTAGAAGAAACATTGATGAATTTTAGCTATACGTATGCTCCTAACTTCATGCATCAGGGGGCATATGTTATCATTGAAATTTCATCTGCAAATGGTTACAGGAATCTAACATCGTCAAATAGTTATGAGGTCACCCATGGACCAAAATTAACACAATTTTTTTTCCAAAAGGTCCAAAACTATACATCCAGTGATAAAATTAAGGTGCGCTATGACTACACAGGGTGTGCGCACACATGCGCTATCCAGAAATGCAAGAAAAGTGCACATGCACATGATGCGCAACTATGGTCACTAAAAGACATGAACATCTGAGAACGATGCATTTATGAGATTGGTCGATCTCCCACCCACTTCTGGTTCATATTCCAGGTTGATTTGACACCCAAATCTTAGCTGGATCCGACTGGGTGTCTGGTCAAAGACCTAAAAATGCCCTAAATAGCCTATTTTCACACTATAAGTTGGTTGCACAATACCTCAAAGTTGTGCTATAAAACAAAGCCATGGGTGCACTTCATTTTCAACGAATTCATTTGCAAGGTTATGTTGTTGCTATTTTCTTGGGGAATCCTCTATTCTCATCAAGAGTATACTAGCATCATTACATTGGGCAATCCATCTCACCTCTTGAGGGGATTAACTTGCGTTTCTTTCACCATTTCATTCAAAGTTGTAAGAAGAGATTAGTTGTGGGGGTCCAAGAGCCCTCCCTTGGAGGAAGAAGGGACCCATAGTCGTCTTTCTTCTTGGTGTTTTCTTTCACTAATATAATCCTTGCCATTGGTGACATGAGTCTTATTGGTTTTTTGTTCTTATGTCCTTATGCTCAATAATTTAGTTGTTCTTTTATTTCTTAGTTTATTTCTTAGTTTTTTATTTTATGTTTCTTTCTCTAACCCTTTCCTTTACAACTGTCTTGCTTGGATAACCCAACTAAGCTTGTAAGCACCTATGTTTTTCTCATTTAGGTGAAAAAAGAGTTGCAACAAGCCTCACAAAAGTACTCGGGTAATTTGTTAAACCAAATGGATTAACAAGCCACTCATACAAACCTTTGTTTGTCTTAAAGGTTGTATTCCACTCATCACCTTCTCTCATCCTGATCTGGTGATACCCACTTTTCTGGGTAAAGGGAATCTATACATGATGGTGATATTATTAATGGATCTTGATTCTGTACACATTCTCCATCCTCCATCCTTCTTTTGACTCAACACAATTGGTACTACGCATGGACTCAATCTCTCTCTTACCAAACCCTTGTCTAACAATTTCTGGACTTGGTTCTTCACCTCCTCATTCTCTCAAGGTGTCAATCTATATGATGCTTTGTTTTGCAGACTTTCTCCTGGTATAAAGTCAATATGGTGGCTGATACTTCTGATGGGTGGCAATGTGTTTGGAAGCTAATCCACCACTATGTCAGCAAAATGATCCAACAATTCATGAACTTCTTCAAGAAGATCATCCACTAAAGTACTTGTAAGGATAACTTTGGGTTTCCTCACCACAACAAGCTGCATCTCCTATTCCTCCTTGACTTCTTTCAGGAGTTCCTTCCCACTCATGAGAATTATGCTTGCGTGGGCTTCCTCTTTCAATTTCTTCTCCTCTATTTGCAACAACATGTGTGTCCTACCATTCTTCTCCAAGGTGTATGTAATTTCTCTCCCATCATGAATGACATTCCTGTCAAACTTCCATGGTCTTCCAAACAAAATATGGCATACATCCATGGTAATTACATCACATATTATTTCATGTCTATATCCTCCTATCTTAAATTCAACCAAGCATTGTTTAGTAACCATTACCTAATGTCCTTTTTGAAACCACAAGACTTTGTATGGATTCAGGTGCGTAGTGGTCTCCAGCTCCAATTTCTCCACCATCTCCATGGATACTAAGTTATCAATGCTCCCACTTTCAATTATCACCTTGCATACTCTTTCTTTAGTATTACAAGTTGTTCTGAAGAGACTATTCCTCTTCACTGGTTTCTCAACTTCTAGCTCTGGTTTTAAGAGAACTTTCCTCAACATCATGGATATTTCATCCTCTGCTCCTTCTACTTCAACATCTCTTCTCTATGCTTCTGAAATGTGAGATTCACCTCCTCCTTATTTATTTTTCTCAGGACAGTCCCAAGACATGTGCCCTATCTTTCCATAGACATATCATCTTACTTTTCCTCTTCCTCCTCTTCCTCTTCCTCTAGAATAGTTCCTTCCACCACCATGTCTTTCTCAAGAAATTCCTCCTCTTTTTGAGAGACTGTGTGGTTTCTCCGCCTCATCCTTAGGATTATGTGCTTTTTCATGGGTAACTCCCTTGATTTTTTTTGGGGTTGGGCCTTTACCTCTTCCCCGCTAGCTTTGCTTTCTAGCCAACTTATCCTCTTCCTTTAGTGAAAACCGATAAGCATCCTCTACTGTTCTTATATAAATCATGTTGAGCTCATCCTAGATTTCATATCTCATGCCACTTATATATTTGGCAAATTTTTCTTCATCTCTCTATCTTTTCCTAGTTGTGATGTTCAACCTATAGAACTCCTTTGTGTACTCTTTAAATGTCATCCCTTTTTGTCTCAGGTTCTTCATCTTCCTGAATAGATTGATCTAATAGTATTTGGGAATGAAATTAGCCTTCAACTTGGCTACCATTATGTCCCAACTTTTTATCTTTTGTTTGCCTTTGCTTCTCGTCTCATCCTACAATTCATCCCACCACCTCACTACATGTCCCTTTAGTCTGATGATAGCATGTCTCACCCTTCTTTGCTCATCGATGTCTTCATAGCTGAAATATTTTTCCATGGATCTTATTAAATCCAAGATCTCTTCAACATCTAAAATACTTTCATACATTAGGACCTCTATCTAGGGTCTGCCTCCCAATCTAGAAGCTTCTCTCAGCAGGTGTTCTTTGGAAACATCCTCTCCTACAACTTCTTCAATGACATTTTTGCCCACTGCTTCTTCGCTCTCTACATCATTGATGTCTCTAGTATCAAGTGCTCTTCTCTACGCTTCCTCCATCACCTCTAATATTTCACAAAGTTCTCGCATCTCCCTTTCTACAACTCGATAGGATAGAGGTTGTTCCACTCATCTCCTTGGTGGAATTGTGTTGACTATCTGTCACACAAAGAGTACAACTTTGAGTTCTTTTGTCTCATTTATATCCTTTGCCTATTGTCTGCAAGCAAAATTCACGCTCTGATACCATTTTATGCAGACCCCCTAAGGGATGTGCGACCTCCTAGTCTAGGATCTATCAAGAAACTGAGTTTGATTGACTCTGCGGGCCTCTGCAATACCCCAAACCCACTTACATAGGTCCTATCTCCAAAGACATAGGTAATATGAGACCTGTGTGTTCTCTTATGAGTGTTGTTCAACTTTTGCACTAACCAAGCACTATCTCTCCCCTGGCTAAGACCCTTCCCTCTTGGGACTACAGTTATGACCACTTGCCTAACTCAAAGGGCATTTTGAAATTTAGAATATTGAGCCTTTGTGTGTGAGTCACCCCGACTCTCTCAACTTCTGAAATCTCGATGGAAGCCTAGGGCAGGCTAGTCCCTCACTTTCCATGACCAAGGCTATGAGAAATCACTTGAGTGAAAGGTGTGTCATGATTTCATGTTTCGTGACTCTAGGAGTCTTCCTACCTCCATTCTTCTGATACCTAAATTCGCGATGGCATTGGATTGATGGTCCAAATCCTTCCTTTGATCAACGACTTAGATCAAGTCGCGATTTTACATTTCATGAGTTCTCATGACTCAAACTTTTGACCTCTCTACTCTGCAAGTCAATGAAATACTACTCTCTAGCCATGTGTCCTGTCTTTATGAATGGTTCAGATGACTTCATAATTTCAGGACCTTGCTCCTCCTGTGTATTTTCAAAGCTTTAATGCTAGTGCACTTTACCTTGATCAGACGAGTACGATTCTTTTGCGCTCAAACCAAATGGATAAGATCCTTCCTCCCTTGCACTTTCTCCTTATTGTTTGGATGTTGATCAGATGGTCCAGATATTTCCCCCTAATCTTATACTTTCTTCAGTCTTAGAATATTTTCAAAGGATTCAAAGGCTTCGATCCTTGTCCTTCCTGTGAGTCCATTTATTGGATCTCGTTAACACTTATGAAAAGTGTTACTCCTCCTGAGATTAATCTTGTGAAGACTTTGACTTCCCATGCACTCCTTATGCTTCAGGGATTCCGACCACTCAGATTCTGAAGGATTTCCCAAATAGAGACTCCTCTCGCCCTCCTAGCATTCTCCTTTTCTATTCCTTTGAATTCTTACAAAGTCCCCTCGACACATAGTCGAATCTCGGATATGTGCACTCCTTCCACTAGATCTTTACGCAAGATTTTGGTTTCTTGCAGATGACTGTGCATGCCTTGCACCAATCTCTTTGTACTCCTTTCAAAGGGAAAGTTTCATGTTATCTTTTCTAATATTCAGAACCGAAACAAATTCTTTTAACACACTCCTTGCATCCTGTGTGCACACCTTGCACTACTTCAACAAAAGAAAAACAATTGAAACTTATCCTAGCATTCACAGTTCCATCTACTCATAACAAAATTCATTCATTCATGAAAAAAAAATAATAGATAACTGCAAAAAATGTCCACACCATGCATTGGATGAATTTTACATTGTTATATTCCAAAATGCAAATGGTTACAACTGTAAATGAAAAAAAAAATGAAACTATGAAAAAACTCCTACTAACTTCCCACTAAGCCCTATATACTCCAGAAAGCCTCATTTGGGCGTACAAAACCTCTATTTAATAGAGAGGGTTCTTAGAGTCCCCCCCTAACTACTTGTCTAGATCAAAACTTATCCTGACATCTATCTTAGTGCACTCGCATTCTAGAGCCGGAGTGCAAACTCTCACTTTGCTCGTGATCGCTCAAGCATGTCTTAAATATTTTCCTGGTGCTGAGTTAAAGAGGATTTCAAAATATTAGTTGTAACTACCAACATTGAGGCTTTGTACAAATTCCCAGACACTGATAGGTCTTGCTCCGCGTGCTTGACAACAATTATCCTTCATCACACGACATCTTGATTGAGCCAAGGTCTGGCAGGATTATTTTGGTTTTCCATGGGATTTGGTGGTGTTGAAGGCTGATATGGTTCTGATTAAGAACTTCCTTTGTTCGAAGAATCTCCTCCTGAAGAGGATGGAGAGGAATCAGGTGTGGAAGGTGGAATATCAGATCCTCTGGATCTAAGGATAGGTGTTTGAGTAGGATTGGTAGTATTATCATCTAAAGGGTTTGCGAGTAGACCTGTTCCTTAAAGTTGTTCTGGGATATCTGTGAAATCAATGGGTTGATTAAGAAGCCTACCAGGTTGTCTGATATGAGTAAGGAAGTATGAGTTCTTATGAGTGACTGACAAACAATTTCTTGAACGTCGACCCCTTGAGGAGTTGGTGTCACTGGTTCAATGGGAATATCATGGTTATCATTCCAGGTAGTTGTTGTTTCAAGTGTAATGTGATTGTCTGAGTGACTACGCATTATGAAAAGAGTTCAAGTGTGTGGGGGAGGAGTCTTGCGACCTCCACGTTCCATCAATGATATTCAGGCCCTCCTTCTAGCGCTATTTGTTTATGGGCATAATTGACACACCATCAACTGGAAGGCCAAATATGGACCGCGGTTGTCTAAATTACCCAAGATGTTTGGAATGAAATGACCTGATGGGTTTAGTGGCTCCATTGAAGTCCTAAAAATAAAAAAATAAAGTAAACTAATCTAAAAGATATAATACAAAGGATATAAATTCAATAGTTACAAATGTCTCGATAATAATATGAATATGTGCATATGTTTCTATACAATATATATACAATCTTGCAAGATTTACTAGATATCTTGCGAAATAAATGTTTTTGAAAGTGTTTATGAAGTAGATAAATTAATCACATACCTTTTATATTTTCTATTTAATATTTAAAATCTAAAGAACTAAAAAGAAACTAATGAGACACAATTGAAATGAGAATAGATAAACAGGCAAAGCTAATTCAAAGTATCCCTATTTAATTGATAAATAATTTAACTAAAGGAAATGCGAGTAAACTGACCTGTAATTAATCAATTAAAATGAGCTTATGTCTTTATGCAATTCAAGCTCCAAGTTGTCCTTCCTATGAGGAAAACCTGTAATAGGATGGTGCTAACACTCCCAGAACAAACCCAAAGGTGTTTTGGAACAAGAATATAGCAGTAAAATGATAAATATACAGATCTGGTGATGTTATAATGATGAACACTTATAATAAAAGAAACTTAACACAAAGCATTCATATAATACATCATCCAATATCCAGCATAAATCCACGATATTTAAATGAAATATTGATCACATATATATTATAGGATAGCCAATTACAAACAAAATTAAGGTGTTGAATAATATGAAATATCATACTATGATAAGACTAAACTTGTATAAATGTATTAACATTCCATAAGTTAAAGGCAAAGCATAATGTGTAAGCACCATGCTGGTCTAAAGACAAGGAGTGAACAACTTCTCCATATTAGTCTTTAAAGTCATATGTCCATAATGTGTCCAAACAAAGTCATCCTCACTACTAAGAGAGAAAAGTATTTAAAATAGTTCACGATTCAAATTCTCTTATCATACAAGATAGAGTTGAATCCACAAAAATTAGATAATATTACAAAAATAGTGAAAATAGTAACCACTCATGCATGAGTTGGTTTGTCAAAAATAAACCAAATTTTTATAAACATAAAAAGGCATAAACTACTGAATATTTGAGCATATGATTCAAAGTGTTTTCTCCTTGAAATCAACATCATAATCTTCCATTTCCTATAGATAGAAAAACCCATTTGATATTTAGATAACAATACTAATTATTATTCAAAAGAGATTGGCTACATAATCATAGATTTTGTAGCTAGTCTTATTATTAGTAAAAAAATTCAAATTAAATCTCCCTATTTTGATTATTCATAACAAAATCAAATAAAATCAAAACAAAATAATTTTACCATTAGAATTTAGCAAAAGAAGGATTTGACAGTTCAAAATTTATAATAGCTTTGAAACTTATTGTATTTTTTATTATAATATTCTCGGTCTTCTTGAATCTTTTGTTTTCCCTCTCTGTGTCTACCTTCAAGTTAAGGTTCTCTTGTTACAATAGATCATTCTGATTAACCAAGTGTTTTACTTGAGCCTGTAAGAGAAGAATATCTCTATATTAAATCTCTATTCAGTCTAGGCAGTTGTCATAGTGCACTGGGGTAATGGCAGACCAACGTGGAATACTGTCAACAATGGGTACTTAATTTATCCCCGTGGTTTGTTCCAGGTCATGACTAATAACTGCAAAAAATTCATTTCCCTTTAGACACAGGGGTAGCTTAGTCATGAAGTCATAATGTTCAACCTCGGTAACAACCTCTTTAATGGGACATTGATTTTCTGGGTCCTTATGAGCCAAGAAATAATTTATCTCTCGGTCTGAAGATTGATTGTCGACCTTGATCATAATGATCGAACTTAGATTATCAATTTTTTTATTTCTTAGTTTTCTAGAAATCAAACGATCAACATTCTTATTCCTAAAATTTAAATTCGAGCTCGATTGTTTGTTTCCCTTGCAAAATTTCTTCACAACAAGTTTCTTATTATTGTTCAAATTAGATTCATTCATAGGAACAAGGTGATATTTATCATTTAATTCAGTAATTACATGTTCCAAAGATCTTCTAGGTGAAAACCTACATGGTAATTCCTTATCCACAAGGGTTTCATCAACAATAGAAGTTGGTTCATTGAATTCGGATCCATCTGGTGAATTGAAGACTTAACTTCTTGTCACTGGTCTATCCAAATTGGGGCTTAGAATTAAATGAGGGATGACTATATCTTCAACCTAGGTGAAGCCATTTCACCTCAGGAAACCCTCCCAATTAACACCGATTTGCGACATGTGAGAAACCAACATTATCTGAATGAGCCCATGCTGAAACAGACTTGACAGAGAATTTGTGCTCTGTCTCTTATAGCACTTAGACATTTTGTAAAGACTCATTAACAGGTAAAATGACATATTAAAATCAAACCCTATGAAAATCATAAGAAACTTAATGTGATACAAAAACACCATCCCATATCGGCCTTCACAAGTGAAAAATTGTTTCAAAATTAAAAAGAGACTGTTCCATATAGGTTTTAGAAAATAAATGGGAATACATTTTGTATAGAAAGTGGACTTGTAGGAAGCCATGAATAAAATCCATGGGACATCCCCTATTTTAGCATTCTTAAACCACGTCTCACCTTTTAATGGGAGTCCTATCACCTTGCTTATGAAATCCTCTGTTATTTCCAACTGTACATCCCAGGCCTTGGCCCTAAAATTGTCAAAAGTATGTGCAACGTGAATATTGTAGCCTTCAAAATTCTTGAGGAAATCATCCCAACCATGAGCCTTTAGGTCGTCTATGGAATCATCATGGGACAAAATAGCTACGAATTTGTTCGGCTCGATATGAACCACAGGTTCCATTTCCACTATGAAAAGGATACAACATATATCACAAGGAATAGGCTTAGGTTTCCAATGGATGAGAAACATAGACAACTCTAAGCGGACTGTGATGGCACAAAAAAAGGCAAGGTTTGGGGACTATCATAACTCAGAAAAATAGTTGGGGAAAATGAAAAAAAAAGAGGGCTCGTGAAACAATGAGCCACTACCTACAATGAATGCCAAACTCTCCATAGTACAAAACCCCAATTCGCATAATGAATGATCTCATTAATACTGAGGCCAACAAAGTTAATTTAAAATGTAGGTACAACATGCCTGTACAAAATGAAATGAATGTTGATATGGCTATTGAGTTTATGAAAATCATATCAAATGTTAAGCCAACGCTTTGATGCATTCGATCATTTGACAAATTAATTCAATGATTAATTATAGAACCAATGAAGTCATGATACCCATAATACTACAAATATTTTGATACTATATTTAATCAATGAGTTCATAGCACTTGAGTTTTAACCATATATGGGTTCCTTCAAAGCGACATTTCTAAGGTAAAATATATGAAACTGAGACCAATTTTTATATTTACAATCATGCTTATAGTCATTAATTTAAAACAAAACAATGAAAATGCTAACCAAAAAAGCTCAATAAGGTAATCTTAACCCAATCATTGACTCTAAACTCAAAAACATAAATATTTACAAATGAAAGGTGATGGAAGATACAAAAAGATATAATCTCTTTGTGGGAACTTTGATTGTGATAAGAATCGAAAATTACTGGTGGCTGCCAACATTAACGCATGAACAACCTTTATGTTTTTGATGAATAGTATATTCAACCAATATCTGAATAAATTTTTGCTGGCTTTTATCGATGATATTCTAATTTACTCAAAAATGGAAGAAGAACATGAAGAACATTTGAAAATAGTATTGCATACTATAAGAGAACACAAGTTGTATGCTAAGTTTGATAAGTGCCACTTCTACCAAAGAAAGATACAATACTTAGGACACGTAATATCCGAAGATGGTATTGTTGTTGATCCAAAAAAGATAAAAACCATTATGGAATGGCCCATACCTAAGGATGTAGTAGACATCATATCATTTCCGGGAATTACCAGTTATTGCTAGAAATTTATCAAAGGATTTTCCAATATCGCATAGCCGATCACCTCATTACAGAAAAAGGGAACAAAATTTACTGAGTGACAAAAGTGGCAGGACAATTTTGATAAATTAAAAGGAATTTTAACCACAACACCTATCCTAAAGGTAGTAGATCCCGATAAATATTTTACAGTTTGTGTGGATGCAAGAAAAAAAGTATTAGGAGGAGTACTGACACAAGATGAACATGTCATCTGTTATGAATCATGTAACCTGAAAGAGAATGAATGAAATTATGTGACTCACGATTTAGAATTAGCAATCGTAATTCATGCATTAAAAATGTTGTGACAATATTTAATGGGAAGCAAATTTATGTTATTAACTGACAACAATGGCATAAAATATTTGTTCAACCAACTAGACCTCAATGCAAGGCAAGCAATATGGTTAGACTTCTTAAGCAAATTTGATTTCGAGGTACGAAACATCAAAGGTAAAGAAAATAAAGTTTCATATGCACTAAGTCGGAGGACTAATGGACTCTATGAAAAAAATATCATCAAAGAAGAAAATGATATCGAACAAAGTATAAAATCTGCAAGCAATAATGACAAAAATTACATTAAAACAACAACATAATTGCAAGGAAATACAGAAAAACTGAACAAACAGATCTAAGTTTAGATAAAAATGGACTGTTAAGGTTCAAAAACCAGTTGTATGTACCTAATTTTGTTGATTTAAAGACAACAATTCTTGATGAACTACACAAAAAAATCACAATTTGGTCACCCAACATACTAGAAAACAATAAGAGCCTTAAGAAAATTGTTTTACTCCCCTAACATGAAGAATGAAATATATGAATATTTGTCTAAATTCTTAGATTGTCAATACGTAAATGTTGAACATCAACATCCAACAGGCCTGTTACAACCTCTGCCTATACCATAATGGAAATTGGATATTATCTCATTGGACTTCATCATAGGTTTTCCTAAGACCCAAAGACAAAATGACTTGATTATGGTAGTGGTTGATAAACTAAGAAAATATGCACATTTTTTACCCGTGAAATCTACTTATAAAGCGATTAATATCGCTGAAATTTTTAAGAAAGAAATATCTAGATTGCATTGAATTCCTAAGATGGTAATTTCTGATAGAGATGTCAAATTTATGTCAATTATTTGGAAGGAATTGTTTGCAAGATTAAATACTAACTTTAATTTCAACACAAGATACAATCCACAAACGGATGGGAAAACAAAACGAACAAACCAGATTATCGAAGACATGTTGAGAATGTATGTAAGGATGAACCCAAATAAGTTGGAGGGGTACCTCCACTTAGTTGAATTTTCTTACAATAACGATTATCAGACCTCAGCTAAGATGAGCCCCTTTGAAGTCTTATACAGAAGGAAATGCATAACCATGATTAGTTGGTATAATCCAGTTGACAAGATTATGGTGTGACCGGAAATCCTCTATGAGATGGAGAGGATGGTAAAAGAAGTACAACATAATTTAAAAGAGGCCCAAGACCGACACCAAATCTAAGTAGATTTAAAAAGAGGACATTAGGAATTTCAAATTGGAGAACATGTATATCTAAGAGTCAAATCAAGAAGGAGTTCTCTAAATATAGGAATTTGTTCAAAGTTGTCTCCAAGGTTTTGTGGCCCCTTTGATATTTTAACTCGAATCAGACCTGCGACATATCAACTAGCACTCCCTGCAAATTTAAAAGTTCATAATGTTTTTCATGTTTCATTACTAAAAAGGTATATTCATGATCCTAATCACATCATTGATTGGAACATGGTGTAGGTGGAACCATAAGGTGAGTTCCAAGGGGAACCTTGGCACATTCTGTATAGGGAAGAAACAATACTACGGAATAGAGCCATCGCCTAGGTAAAAGTGCAATGGAACCACTTTAGTCCTAAGGAGGCCACTTGGGAATTTGAAGAAGATATGATGAAATATTATCCAACCCTATTCCGAGAGAGGAATGAACATTGAGGACAGTGTTGTACTTAAGGGGGAGAGGATGTAATATCGCCAAATTTTATAAAATTAGATTCTATGTGGAATTTTGAAATAAATTTTTGTTTTTGAAAAATTTAGATTTGGAAATTATTTGCCATTTATGGAAAATATGAATTTGGAATTTTTTAATATGTAATTAATTATATGATGAGTGTTGGGAAAATATTTGACTTTCCCAACATTCCTCTTTTATTGGACACATGTATGAGACAAACTTTTAATAAAATTAATGTTGGAAGACAAATGGAACATCCAGGTTAAAAATAATTGACCATGACTCCATGAGTGGGGAACATGTTTGAGTTACCTCATGAATGATTTTTACAAGTGGAAGAAGTGGAATTTGGCCAATGGCAGCCCATAAAAATCCAGGATTTGCAAAGCTATGAATTTCCCAAAGGAGGGAAAGAAATAGAATACCTAGGCACAAGATTATATAGAACATATGTGGGAGGCAAGATGTTGCTTGGTATGTTGGAGGAATGAAGAATTGTTTGTTGTAATGAGAATTGTTAGTGTGAGTTAAATAATTTTATGTACTATTTATGGTGACTATAGGTAAGGAGGTTAATTAATTTCTCCCTTGTGGAATGATGGTAAGGCTAGGGCGTGATCAAGACAAGTGATTATGGTTGTTCTATTCTACAGTTGGGTGGAATGTGGTTGTGCCATTTGTTTCCCAACATCAACTTTTTCAGAGATGTATTTAAATTTGGTACTATGCTAATTATGTTTAGTAGCTATATAATATTTCTATATCTTTGTTAGATTGTTTATAAGAAATCTATTTGAAAGCATTATATAGTCATATTAGTTGATATGGTTACCACTATGTAAAGTAGTGTGAGTGTATGCTATTTACAATATATATATATATATACGTACACATGAATAAAACTACTGTCCACAAGTTCTCGGAAGAACTGGTGGAATAAGATGGAACCCAAATACCTTTTATGAATAGGCAGAGTGTCTCTCCAAGTATATGGGGTACCTCCCAAACCTACAACAAACAAAAAAATGGTATTTAGTAATTTATCAAGGGTACAAGATTGGAAAAATTGAAACAAAGTAAAGAATTTAAATTACTTAACTTGGGTTTCGATGCTAAGAGAGTCATCCTCGCCATCTTATGAAACCAACCATCCAAGACATATGAGGGAAGTGGGTGCATTTGTCACCTGATGGGTTCCCTCACAATATAAAAGGGATCCATCATCAATGCTTATACTTGTAAGATATTAACACATTTCATAAGAAAAATTATAATTAAAGTCTTTCATTTGAAAACAGAATCATGATAACCTGTAGAAACTAAATTGATAAAGAGAAAGAATTAATAAATTAAAATGGATACCCATAGAGCGAATCTTCAATAACCAAAGAATAGTACTTCAAGGAGAATTTAAAATATCTATGGATGGGAAAATATTGTGGGTTAATCATATTAAATAGATTCCCTTTAATACACATGCAGGCCAATGAATCTTAATAAAACTCTACAAGTATTTTCCACAAAGAGTGTACAAGAGAAAACTATACTGCAATGAATTCATCAAACATATAACAATAATTCAATACTCGATGAACTCCAATAGAGGTAAAAAGTACACGTAATCTTAAAGAATTGTTAAAGTGGGATACGACTCTATGTGAGTCTATTTGTTTGTGCATGAATAGTTTAAAAGCACTACAGGCTCGACGGAATTGCAAACCAGGTATCCAATGCATGCAAGTTAAAACTCGGTTGTGGCAAAGAAAAAGGAGAGTATGGGACTAATAGTTAATATTGAATTAAACATTTCCATTTACATAGTGAATTATTATTTATAAGGTGGGCTGCCATTTACAGTAAGTCTCCCTTAAAGGACCGTGGGTCTACACCGCTATGCAATCCCAAAACCAAAACAAAACATTACAAAGAGTTTTAGTTTTTTCATCCATGAGTGAATTGAGAAGTAACCAGATTTTACAGTCTGAGAGACTGGGAAATTTAACAGAGGAATGACAAAACCCGAGTATGGTTTGGACTATGTAAAGGGCCCCTGGAAAAACATGGTAGACATTTAATATTTGAAACACATTGTCGGAATGATAGAGTAGGAGTTGGAAAGTTACACAGTGAACTTTTAATGCGAAATCAACATAATGGAGAAGGGGTATGGGAATGCATTATACAGAGCTTGACCCCTTGGTAAAGTAATTACTTACATTTCGAAACAAAACATACAGAGTTCGACTCATCATGGTAAGAAATTTCTTATAGATATATATATAGAGAACTGCATTATACAGATTTAGAACACAAAGAATATTTTTCCACACCATAGAAATGTATTATACAGAGCTTGACCCAACAAAGTAAGCACATGGCACAGCCATTACATAGAGCTCAACCCAACAAAGTAATTGCATGTCACACCCATGGAAATACATTATATAGAGTTTGAATATAAAGAATATTTTTGCAGACCAGGGAAATGTATTATACAGAGCTTGACCCAACAAAGTAAGTACATGACACACCCCTTACACAGAGCTCGACCCAATGAGGTAAGAGTGGGTCACACCCATGGAAATACATTATAGGGAACTCTACCCATCAAAGCAAGCACAAAATACACCCGTGGAAATAAATTATACAAAGCTCGGCCAATACAAAGATACAATGAAAATAATAATGCATTATAAATCAAGGCCCGGGACTAAGAAATCTCATAAAAGCAGAGAACACACATATAGTAAGAAGTGGTTAAATCATATTTAAAAGAGAGGAATGTGTTCACCCAGGCATAATTGAAAACTCCTTTTGAACCAAAAATTATGGAAAGGTTATAGAGAGGGAAGAATCTTACCACATATAGGCCGAGAGGAAGATAGTGACCATCGGATCGCAAAGGAATGTGACTAATTGCCTTAACACCAGTCCTCGCCAGAGAGACAAGAATATTGTCAGGGGAAGTGGCATTTTGACGACCACCATGAATAACTACAATCGCTTAAACCTACCGTTGTGGAGAAAAACATAGAGAAAACCAAAAATTGAATGAAAAATTAATGCGAGGGTAGTTACATTGCATACCTCCGATAGTGGAAAAGGATATAGGGTATGCCACCCTATCACTTCCATGTGAATATAGATGAGGTGGAAATCCTGTAGTGTCTTCCCATGTAAAAAATTCAGGCCTGGAAAACAAGGAGACCTACCACCACTAAAGGATATGTCCAACCTAATGCCAAGGCTTAGTTTTGATTGTCTGATGACTTGATAGTTAATGCTTATTGAATTTCTCATATGCTAGGAGTTATGATGGATGCAGACAGGAGTATAGGTAACAGGTTTCCAACCGTATTCCTAGGTTTAATTCAACATGTCAAAACTCTTTGGAACCTCACCAGACTCCTAGTGTGAAGGTTAGGACATGGTTGTTAGAACCTAGTCCTTTCTTTTTGTGCACTAGTGGTCAAGGATGGGCTACTAAATCTTAGTTACAGTATGAGTTTAGATATTTGTATTTTTACAAATGCATTATGATATGTTAATAAAATATCTAGGACTTATATGATTTATATTGTATAAGTGCCTTGTATATGTTTAATAAAATAGCTAGGACTTATATGAGTTATATTGTATAAGTGCATTGTGTAATGTTCATAAAATAGCTAGGGCTATATGAATTGCATTTTTATAAGTTCCTTGTGTTATTATTTGTAATATAACTAGGACTTATATGAGTTGCAGTCTATGAGTGCCTTTTGTTATATTAATGGGTAGCTAGGGCTTACATGAGTGGTTTGCATTGGTTAGGTCTAGGCTATGGACCTTGACATGCCTAGTCATTGTTTTATTAATAAATACTTTAATAATGTTAGTAGTAATATCTATTAAAAAAAGTGGTATGAATCTTAAGGTCCCTTGTACACCTCAGTTTAGACGATAGTGTTCCCTTCAAAAAAATTATTTTGTGAAATCGGGGGTACATTACACAAGTGAATGCATGGAAAATCAAGGAAAGGAATGTGAAGGCATGGAAAGTGAAGGGAAGGAAATTGAATGAAACTAAAGTGAAGGAAAGGAAAGGAAATTTAAGGCATGGCATGGCATGGCATGGAAAGACAAAGAAAGGAATGGAAAGGAAATGCAAGGCAAGGAAAGTGAAGGAAAGACAAGGCATGTCTTGGCATAGAAATACCATAAAATGAAGAAAAAATTTATTCCTTTTAAATACCTATGGTCATTCAAGTAGACCGTCGTGATCACTTCTAATACTTATGGACTCCATTAACTTCTCATGCTCAGGGTAAGGCAAGAACTATCATAATTTTGTTGATTTCTTACCTAGCATTGTTTGTAGTTAGAGGTTTGTACCAATAACCAAGTTTATAAAGTGGTATACAACTTGACCTGGTTTATAATACTGAAATACATAACCACCTTATTTTTTTGTTCTTTCATCATGTGACATATATTTTCCTTTAATAACCACCAACCCAATCGAAAATTCAATTCCTTCAGAGTCTGTTACTAATTGCATGAGGGTCTACTTTCCCTCTAATCATAATTCCAATCAATAATCAATGCCCCATTTATTATATCTTGGGGAAACCACTATGCATATGTTCCCTGAAAAAAATGGAGTTCTGTAATGTGAGTCCACTAAATGACCAAAGCATAAAACATTGATGCTATTTATTCCAAATTTAATAGAAGGATTCAACAAACCTGATAGTACGAGATCTGAAACATGTTGAAATACTTGATTGTTCTTCCTCCCACTGGGATAATTCCATATTTATTCATTTACCAATGGGGAGTGATACACAATCCCATCTATCAACCCAGTTTGTTGATTCATAATCATCACATTCATTATTACTACATGGACCACAAAAGAAAGAGAGTTTTCTCATCTATATTTCAACTATTGCATTTCCCAATGCTCTAATTGAATGGAATCCATGAATTCCCTGGATTATTTTTCATTCATACCACTATGATTGAGCTACATCGACCACCTCTCAAAAATATCTATGTACATGTGCTCTCTTTTGTGATTGCTATTCATGGGTTCTTTTTCCCTCTCTCATTACTAAAGAACACCATTCACCAATGGATTTCACATCTTGAATGAGGGAATTAGTTGTGAACATCATTTATTTTCTTTGTAATGATATTTTTATCCATGCACCTGCTCCATCATGCTCCCATTTCCAGTGCTCGGACTCAAAATAGTTCCAAATGTTTGGTACATTTAGTTTTTTGTGCAACATACACCACCATTGAAATGCACAAGAATTTTTGAACTGGCCTGTGCAACCATCTGACCACATCCAATGTTGATCCATCTGTATGTTCTTCTGCTTAAGGTGATTATAGAAAAGATGAAAACAATGTTGTACGTAGGCTAAGTAATGGAACTGATAATCACTTATGTAGAAGTGATACTCTTTCAATATAACTTTATTTTTTTCATTACTATCTGGTCCATGTCTGTATGTGATATGTACCATTATGTTGACCCGCTCTGAGTGATAATATTGTCCTTGAATCTCATTTTGCGATTGAAGGGTGTAGTTCTCAGAAAAATCAACCAGTCATAACATAGTCCCAACAGTAAAAGTATCACTGCATATTCCAAAATTCTTGTCCTAACAATGAGCCACATGGACATGTTGAACATAATGTTTTGTCTTTTTGATGAATTCCTTCATGAGGTTACAAAATCGTACATGGGAAGTAACCAATTGTATCTTTTTTCTTTTGTGTCCTCCATCAATATCATATGTGACATATTTAAATCTTTTCAAGGTAACCTCCTTCCTTCCCAATTGATACTCGTAACTTACATGGGTGCACATTCTCAGTAATGTCATTCCACCACACCTGTGGCATGTGCCATATAAGCATTCTTTTTTATAAAATGTAAAACCCTTTATTCACAATATGTTATGAATAAAGTCTCTAGATGACGATGGTGGCAATATAACTGAGCATTCCTGCAAAAGGTGTTATGAAAAACATGAATATATATATATATACATATACATATACATATACATATACATATATTTGTGTGTGTCATAATAATAACCATACTAAATGTGATATGTACAACAACATGTGTTACAAATTGTGTTTATTTGAACATACCAAGGCTTGCATTTATGGAAAGATCTTTGGCCCAATATAAGTGCACTATGTATTGTTCTAAATCTCTCATACAATTTTATCTGGGTAATGTTAAGAAAGTGTTTAATATGGGGTTCATGGACCCTAGATCCCCTTCTCAATTTTCATCATCTTTCTAGTCAGAAGAAGACTTAGTGTTCTCATGCTAGAAATCCTGCACTAGTCCCTTAACCACTCCAATTAACTTCATGTCAAAACAAGGTAACCTACCGGTGAAGGTCCAAAAATATATTGGGCCACCTATTTCAAGTGTATCTCATCTATGTGAATATTTTCTAAAGGTTTTGACATTGAATTTCAAGAGGTGAGAGGTTTGTTGTAGAAAAAGATGTTTTCTTGTGATTTTGGTAATAATTGATTGAGGCAAGACACGTCGGGCTGCATTGCAGTCTTTAGAATGAGATTTCTTACCAATAATTTGAAAATCATCTACAAGGTTTCTAACAATATGATGACTTATTTCCCCACTTTTGACTTTTTTAATGCCTAAAATTCTCCTAACAACAGTCAAACTTCTATATTTTAACAAAGATAAAAATAATTGACGTTTAGTAGCATCGGATTTTGGTTCAAAATATTCTTTAATGATTTTATAATAGTGATAAAAAATAGTACGGTTAGGTAACATACCTTCAAGTGATTCTATACCACTTTCATTGACCTGAATGCGTTTAGGAATTCTTTGTCAGACAATGCTCAATCTAGGTAGGGACGATGAACCCCTATTCTGGCACTCTTGACCTCCATGTTGTGGAGTTAACAATGTTGTAGTTATTTCTCCTTCA
The DNA here is from genome assembly GCA_032191745.1 of Picea mariana. Classification (NCBI taxonomy): domain Eukaryota; kingdom Viridiplantae; phylum Streptophyta; class Pinopsida; order Pinales; family Pinaceae; genus Picea; species Picea mariana. The sequence goes on along the minus strand of JASDQU010370528.1, from coordinate 38,687 downwards.
ATCACTAGCAGATCAACTCTAGGAGGAGAGTGGACATGGGATTGACTAGTTTTTGGAAAATTTGACTATCCAATAAGATATTGCACCACAGGAAATTCTTTACCACAATGTTTTACACCAATCACTTCTCTAAATTATTTCATCGATTCTATAATCATTTCCAATAAAATACTCCATCATCTTGTCATCCGCAAAAGTTTATCTTGAAAATATATTGGATGGATTTCTCTCTAATGAACTCTTGCACTTTTCTTGTAGTGATGGAGGAGAAACAATAACGACATCTATTCCGCTAGAAATTGGATTTCCCTCTTTTGAAAGCCTACGCTTTGACATACGCAACTTTACCTTTTATCTTTCTTCCTATACCTTTTCAATCGGTGTCTCTTTTCTCAAGGACTTTCTTTCTCGAATCTTGTTGGTTCCCCATGTTTAAAGAGAAAAATTGGCTTCCAAACACCCCACGAAAAAATTGTCTTTGTATTATGTTATAAGGAACAACTAAGAAGACACAAGAATATACAAAAAACAATTATAATTTCACTTGGAAAAATATGTCTTCCAATTCCAAGAAGACACAAGAAGAGACAAACAACGATTCCTATTTCACTTGGAAAAAATTGTATTCCAATTCCAAGAAGACACAAGACGATACAAATAACAATTCCAATTGCACTTAGACAAATTTATCTTCCAATTCCAAGAAGACACAAGAAGAGACAAACAAAAATTCCAATTGCACTTGGACAAATTTGTCTTCCAATTCCAGGAAGACCCATGAAGATACAAACAACAGTTCCAATTGTACTTGGACAATTTTATCTTCCAATTCCAAGAAGACACAAGAATATACAAACAACAAGTCCAATTTTACTTGGACAAATTTGTCTTCCAATTCCAAGAAGAGACAAACAAGAATTCCAATTGCACTTTCACAAATTTGTCTTCCAATTCCAAGAAGACACAAGAAGAGACAAACAACAATTCAAATTGCACTTGGACAGTTTTTTCTTCCAATTCCAAAAATACACAAGAAGATACAAACAACAATTCTTATTTCACTTGGAAAATTGTTTATTTCAATTCCGAGATGACACAAGAAGAGACAAACAAAAATTCTAATTGAACTTGGAAAAAATTGTCTTCCAGTTCCAAGAAGACATAAAAATATACAAACAACAATTCCAATTGCAGTTGGACAAATTTTTATTCCAATTCCAGGAAGGCACTAGAAGATACAAAGAACAATTATGATTGCACTTGGACAAATTTTTCTTCCAATTCCAAGACGATACAAGAAGATGCAAACAACAATTCCAATTTCACTTGGACAAATTTGTTTTCCAAATTTTACTACAATGGTCTGGAAATAGCCCAAAAATCTCTATGAATCAAACAAGAAGACTAAAATAAGAAAAAGCATGTTTGTGAGCACTATTTTTGTGCGAAGGTTTCACAGATTGTTTGTCGGCCTTGAGATATACTAGGTAGTGGAATTCTCTTGGCACCAAAGTATCCTGAACAAGAAGATGCTCTCATTCCTAGAAAAAATGCACACTAAAGTGCATGTGCATTTTAGGAACACATGAATTTTCCTACTAAGAATAATCAATCAACAACTACAACTCAATCAAGTCACAAGTGTGTGTGCATTCTCTTAATGCACTGGATATAGCATTTATTATAGACGAAACATATGGGGAAAACTAGGGCATAAGGTGTTAGGATTAAAAGTGTTTTAAATGATAGATAAATGGTTAGAGAACCAAGATGTGGGTGATGTGGGTGCAAGGGTTTTACAAAAGTTATACGCATAATGCAATCATGGCTCGAGTGTAGAGGGGGTCAAGGGTTCAGTACAAGATATTCCTAGGATTAGATGGAGCTAGGGGGGGTCTAGGTCATGGTATTTTTCAAGCTCTAGGTCCTCATCTAAATATATATCTAGCTTTATGTCATCCTCTATTTCATGGTCTACATCAATATCTAGGTCATATTCTAAATCTAGTTCTAGCACTATGTTGTGGTATAGGTCATGGTCTAGGTCTATGTCATGGTCTTTGTCATGGTCATCTACTAGGTCTAGTACATGTTCCAATTCTTTCCATACATAGGTCTTTCTATGCCTAGGTTTAGGTCTAGTTCTTGACATGTCTAGGCCAAGGCCATTTCTTTCCTTGCGATGTAGGGAGGGGGCCTGTAGAGAGAAGAAGAAAGAGAGCGTGAGAGGGAGAGAGGGGATGAAAAAGAGACTGAGGGATAGGGAGACAATGAGGGGTGGTAGAGAGTGGGAGAGTGAGAGGAAGGGGGGAAAATAGGGAAGAGGGGTGAAAT
>JASDQU010370527.1:10855-42487 GCA_032191745.1 Picea mariana | reverse complement strand
AGGGAGGTACCCAATGGGAATGTAGTTATGTGTTATTAGTGGAAGTCATTTAATATATGGGAATGTGGTCATTGAATGTAAGGTGGACTAGGTCCACTATATTAATAAAGGCCCACTATGGTAGTTGGATGTAATAAATGTGAGAAGACTCTCTAGAAGGTTCCTAGGAGATAGGGAGAGCTATATAAAGAAGTCTAGGCAATGAAATGAAACATAGTGAAGAATATTGTGATTGTACAAGCAATGATTGCTTGAGGAGTTTTATCCTTCCATAAGGATTAATATATGGTGTTACCCTACCTCAAGGGTTTTGGATATTTCTTGTGTTCATTGCTATGGTGAATGATTTATGGTTTAATCTTGTTTATTTCTAAAGTATATTTGTAGATCTGGTGTAGGTACTTAACAAACTTCTTGTACCCAGAGCTTGTCGGGGACATGCACGAAGAAAAATAAATGAAGAGCAGACCACTTTGATACCACTGATCCGGTTTTAGTAGTGGAACGAACTGATTAACAAACTGAATATAATAAACATAGAGATATGGAGAATAACACAAATATCTAGTGAACAATATCTTCTATTAAATAATGAACTATGTTGAAACTGTAAAACTGCAGAACTGAAAACTTGCTCGAATGGTGGTAGCTATATCTAAGAAGAGACGTGGATACTACGCGCATCCATCTGAGAAGAATGGATTACAATGAGGCTCCATAGGCCTTTTTTATATTACTCATGAATTCCAAAACCTTAGACATCCAAAAACCTAACCCTAGAAGGTGAAACGCCAAAAGTCATGTGGGCCCTATGGGTAAATTGGTGTAATTTGGTACCTCAAATTCCTAGGGTCGTAACTTTTGCATACAACTTCCGTTTTAGGTGCGTGATAACCCGTTGGAAAGGTATTTCAAAGAAATACACATTTCATCATCAAACTCTATCTTTTTCTACAGTTTGATTGTGGTGAGACAAAAAAACAATGTTTAGGGCCCCAAAACGGCCCCGAAAGTACAACAAGATGTGCTGACATGAAAACATACAAAATAAGCCAGTTGGATTAGGTGAGAGGCCACCTGTATCCACCTAGAAAATGTATGGGGATTTATACATCCCCAAAAGTATAGAACCCACAATTACAAAGAAGTACAGAAGAACGTGTTGAACAAAATGTAAGTTTTAAACCTGCGAAGTAAAGCAATGCATATAGATTCTTAAGCAAAACATAAATTAATCAATGGCTCATTCACATAGTACACATAGATTTATACCGGAAACCCTCAACTGGGAAAACCTTTCTTATATTCATTATCTCGAATTTCACCATTCACTATACAATATATACAATTTTTTTAGGTATTTCGTAGATACCAAAACCCTAATCCCTAAAACCAAGATTATTTTTAGTAAACCGCTAAAAATAGTAAAAACTGCCAAAAAAAAAAATTGGGGCGCTGCCCCGAACGCTAAGTGTAACCAGGGGGGGGCATACCTACCCCCCCCACCCCCCCTCGGGACCCCCCTAAGAAAGCGCCTGGCCCATACAACACAAGCAGAGCACTAGTACGAGGGATCATCAAACACAGTTGTCATATCTAATGCACCCACACACACACAAGCAAATAATATAATGCATACCCAACACAAAAACGGACACAAGGAGCTAGTTGGAATAGGTGTGTGGCCACCAATATCCACCTAGATCACCTCTTCATCTCTGGTTATTGGTTTTAGTCGAGTTCGTGTGGTTGTGGCTGAGCTTTCCAAGCTATTTCTGGTGAAGGGAGGTTATGGAGGTAGTTGCGATGGTGGTGGGTTTAAGGGTTTGTCGTGACGAGAGCACCATGATCTAGTTTTTTCTCAGTTGTTGTGTTTGGCTGCAAGCTCTCTCCCCCGGTCGTCTTGGTCGTTCTCCTACTTCTTTGGTTTTGTCTCAGCTCTCCTTGTCCTCGGCTTGTTGTTTAGCTTCAGATCTGAAGGTGCTTGAGTGTCTCTTCTCTTGTCTGAGGTTTGATGCCTCTAATTTGGTTGTTGAGGGGTTTTTTGTGAAGTGTGTGGGACTATCTTGTTTTCTTCATAGCATTGTAGGTTTCTTGGTGTGACCCTTTCTCTCTTTTTTGTGGCAGGTGGTTGTTTCCTTTTTCAGTTTCTTCATCCTTTCGTTGGTTTGTTCTGGGTTAGATGCATTTTCATAGTTTCTCTAGGTACCATGGTGTTGATCTCGTGATTCAATGATTCTTGGTGCTTTAGGTTTGGAGTTTTGTTCCCCTTCTTTCGGGGCCTTGTGTCGGTCTTGTTCTTGCCTCACTTTCAACATTATTTCCTTCTTGTGACTGATCATGTTTTGGTCATATCTTTGAGGTATTTTTTCTGGGCATGTAGTATTGATTTGGAGCATGGTCAATGCTTTGAGGTCCTATCCAAGGGTGGGCAGTTGTTGGGCCTTTTTCTATTGGTTGCATGTAGGTGCTTTTGTTGATCATGGGGGTAGGGTTCCTTCAGTTTCTGGTCTCGATAAGGTTTGTATGCCTCTTTGACCTGGTCCATATCGCCAATGGAGTTTATGTGGAGGCTGTCTCTATTGCTTCTTTGCGGTAGGTTTTGGGTTTTTCTCATTCTACAGCTTTTGGTGTTGGAATTCTTGTTGTTCCTATTTTTTTGTCATTATTTCCAACTCATGTATTTTATATCTCTTGTGGCTTACTAGTCATCTTCTAAGCCCCTTCGGGCTTCTGTTTTCTAATTATTTTACCCATGGTTGGGTCGTGCTTAAGGCTCCTACAAAATGTAATTTGGTTCTCTTTGGATGAATAGAATTACGTTTTTTTTTTTCGTGAAAACAAATATTTGGTGGTGGTTATTCAAATCCAGAGGGGGGTAAAATATGTATACCTCTATAGACTTTACCAGTCAAATTGCTGGGCAGAGGAGGTCTCATACACCAATTTGGTGCCTGGCTTGGTCGTGACCTTAAAAATAAATTATTGTTATTATTATTATTATCAATTCAATAATTTTGATGAGTTAAAAGATTAGGAAGGTTGGTATTCTAACACATATTTTGAAATTGAGATTTAATGTGGTTGTATGTAGAACAATTTAAGAGAAAGTGTTTTTCATCTTCAACCTTCTTAGTTTCACAAATATGACAAATTATTTTCACCCAAAACATTTTAGGAATTGTCCAATCCTTATTTCACTATGGAGTTGGTTTTAGGAATTATCCAAGCCTCGTTTCCCTATGGAGCTAGTGAGAGTTTGTTTTTTGTTTTATTTTAGGAATGTTGATTTTCTTATTTCCCTAAAAGAGATACTTTTGATATTCTATATTAGGGTTGTTCACCTCCTTATAATATCTTGATTTTCTCTTATCTTCTAATTCTTTATCACACCGCAAGTTATTCTTAAATTTAGATGTAATAATATTTTTAATATTATCATTATTTTACAAAGTAACATCTTCCTGAATACCCAATGATTTAGCCAAGATTGACATCTTTATGCCAAACTCGCTTGAGTGGTAGGTAGTTTTGATTGGATTTTGAAGAAACCTTAGGAAGCCTCCTATTTTCCATGTTGTTTATCTTGTTCTTATACATTAAGTACCTATTCATAACAATGCTTTCAATGGGGAAAATACTCACTTCTATGAGAAGGATATGATAGGGTGTATTGCCTTTAATTTTAAGATTATAAGTTACAAAATGTTTTTTCATTTTATCTATCTTTCTCCACTATTCTCTAGAGATGTTGCAACCCTAAAATTCACAACCATATAAGATAATAGGAGTGATGATAGTATTAAAGAGGAGTTTTTTCTTATCCCAAATCCAAAGGCCCGCTAATTCACAACTATTTTTAAGTCGATAATAACCTTTCAACCCTCCAATTATCTTTTTGCTCATTGTTGTAGTTCAAATTAAGCTTGTAATGAGGATCAAATTTTGTATATTTTGTATGTAGTCACTTCCTCCAAGATGTTATTATCATACATGAAATTAACACAAGTGATCTCTCTAGATTTGATTATCACAACCTTTGTTTTTTTCGTGTTAAAAATCATACCCATACAAGAGAAAAAAATCCTTGAGAATTTTTAGTTTCTTGTTGAGATCATACAAAATTACAATTTATTATCTGCAATTATTTTTCCTATTTGAAATTTACATTGCAAAATCTCTTCACTTGTACACTACACACACTTTTCTCCCTTCTACACCTAGTACTATAGTCTTGGATCCTCAATATTTGAAGTTTCAACTCCTCCTTCTTCTGACTACCATAGTGTGTTTTCAAACAAAATGATTTAAAATTTAACACACACACACACAAACATATTATTTCTCCTTATATATAATCTATTGAATAAGAGTTCACCTTATGATAAAAAATCCATAAAACAATGAGAACACACACACACACACACACAAGAGTTGGTTCATAAAGTACACCTATAATGAGAAAGTTACTATTACGTAGTTTTACAACCCATAAAATTTAAGGGTTATTAATTTTACTCCATGTCAATGTTGATGGTTTCCTCTCCACAACCACATGTAAAAAATGTTCAAAATAAGTAAAATTGTTCAAATTGAACGCAAAATTTCATCACCAGTGGTATAGATTTAGAGCACTAAACCAAGCTAGAATTGAATCAAAGACTTGCACATTGCCTTAAATTGTCTCTCTCTCTCACACACACACACATAACATTTATACAGGTCGAATATTACAATATAAAGTGTTTCTCATAAGTTATTTGATTTATTTATTTATTCCTTGCAAATAACTCCCTTGGAAACTCCTAGGCATTTTCTCTCATTTCAAGGATTGTATTCAATTTAAAGTGGGTGGTATTATGGTATATAATTAGTGCATCAAATCCCATGGGAGTTTAATTAGGTATGTGCATAGTGTGTTAGATTATTGACAACATCCTGGTAATAACGATGTTATTCAATTGAGATAACCTTATGGTCTCATGGACTATTTTATTAGTCTCACATAATATAATTATTCTTACATGCCAAGGTGTTTTAGTTATTGTCCAATGTTGTGTTTTACTATGAAGCTTATGATAATTTTCTCTTATCTTTGAAATATTTATTTTCTTCTTTTAGTTGGGAATAACAAAAATATAGTTTTGAAATTCTATCTAGGGGTTAATGATTTCTTTGTAATAAGTCATATTTTTCTTATCCTCAATTTCATTATCACTCCACATTTTCTCATTAAATTTAGTTATAAGAATACTTTTAAAAAAAATTATATTTCAAAGGGTGACCCCCTCCACTATCCCCCCAATGGAAAATACAAGAAACCATATCTCTAGCCCAACTCTTTTTGAGCCTGGAGTGACTTTTAATCAATGTTTGAAGCAATGGTAGGAAGCCTCTCATTCTTCATGTTAATTAATTTATGCTTTTACATTAAGTGCACCTCATCACAATATTCCTCTTAATGGGAGGAAGACTGACTTCTAAATGGAAGATTGAATCTAGGGTGGATTACCTTTACTTTAAGGTTATTTCTTATAAAATTATTATGGATTTACATGATTTTTCTCTATGTTTCTCTCAAAATGCTACAACCCCAAACCTCACAACCATATATAATCTCCAAGGAGACAAGTGTGTCGAACATGACCACCTTTTTTCGCAAAACCAAAACTCTAGACCTTTATCATTTTTCTAGAGACCAAAAAGACTTTCAACGTCCATTGATTCTTCTTTGAACACTATAGTTCCAATTTAGCTTGTGATGAAAATAAATTCCAAAATACTTATAAAAATGAACTTGTTTCATTTTTGTTATCATAAACAAACCCAGGGTAGGTGATTTGATTGGATTTGATGTTCAGTGCTTATGCTTTATTAGTACATATTAACATCCCAACATTAGTATGCAAATATTTTAGAAAAATAATCTTAGTACATAAATATTTTAGTATTTTTTAAGATTCTTATCAAGATCATAAGTGCTCCTCACTAGAAGGACAAGATCATCTACATATAGAAGGATGATATAGATATAACCATCACATTTAATGGTGACAAATAGTAGATAGTTCTTTCTTATGCATATCCACACCTTAAATTTTATTCAAGTTATAATTGGAACTCTTGTGTGGAGAAACATACAATAATAGGCATAAGGAGCCTCTATTATATGAAAAATAAATGTGGAAAAATTCAATTATGGAGTTGGGAAATGAGAAAGTTATTATTTAAAAAATTGGTACAAACAATAGTTGTGTATGGTTGTTTGATTTCAAGTCCAAGCCTCTCCAAATAATATTAGAAGGATGTTGAGAGAGTTCTAATTCTTATTAGAGGAAATATGAGTTAAAATAGAAACTTCGTACAAAATAAGGTACACTAAAGAAGCTTTTGAAATATCATAGTGAGAAAATGATATTCAATCAACATGAAATATACCCATTTAATACTTACACAAAACAATAATACCTCAAGGAGAAAATCCATGTTTATTTTTCTAATTTCCAGATATAATAATTATTACCTTATGATTTCAAACAAATTTTAATGCCACTGTTATCATAGAATAATTACACTCTGAAAATTTCAACTGAAATAAAACTACAACGGAAATAACAGAATCATAGAGAGATAGCCATGCACAATAGACATGAGATATATCCTGGGAAAACCCGAACTCTGGAGAAAAACCTAGMAAAATGTTTTCTAGAATAAATTTAATCCAAGTTCACAAATACATCACCAGATATATGATGAGACCCAACACAAGATAAGTTCTCCCTAGTATGAGAAAGATCTGTCAAAGATGGCAAACCAGTAGACAAACATGGCGCAACTGGCAACTGACTACTGGCACRAAGCAACTAGGCAATGTGCACTAGAAGAGGAGAGTTGACGAGAATATGTAATAATGGAATGAACTTGCCTTTATTTATACTAGTCAAGTCACCTTATTTTATTGGCAAGGTCGACTTGCCATTTTTGTCCTTTAACTTTATTTTGTTTCTTTTGTTTCTTTTACAATTGTTTCTTCAATGCTTCAATGATGTCGACTTGATCTTCTTGTCTTTTATTTCTTTCTAGTGCTTTACAAGGTCTTCTATAATGGTTTCTTTGTATTTTCTTATGGAGAATTACTGCTCGAAGTTGAAAATTTTCAACAATCCCTTTGCCTAAAAAACATATAATTTGTCAATTTAGGCTAAGTTTTCATCACCTAGTAGTTTAAACAAGGATATGGAAAAATATAAACCAAGAAAACATCTATGCTTATCTTTCAAACAAGGATAATTTGAGGATGAGATGCAAGTGATGTTACATTATCCTCTACATGAACATGTAAGATAGAAGAACTTTATTAGGAATGAATATTTGAGTAGCTTACATAGATTGATGAGTCCATGAAAAAAAAAATAGTGGTTATAGTATAGGTGTTTCAGAACGACACCAAAAATGAGTATATTACAAGTTGAGACATCCTTGAGATAAAACGACTTCAAAATTATGAATGTGTTTTTTTTTAATTATTCATATGGTCTCATATATCCCATAGGGTCTCTTGTGGGCATAAATAAAAAACATTCTATTAACCCTACCAAATTTGTGCTTACACAACTACTTTATCTAGGAAATCCTCTAATATCTTATTATAAGTAACATAATTAGTTGGGGATAGAGGACATCCTTTCTTAACTCCTATATTACAATTAAGTTCTTTCGCCCACCCCTCATTATTTATAAACTTAGAAATGACTCTTTGATACAACCTTATGATTGAAACCCTTAACCTAGAAGGTACCCCAATATATTTTAGCCTCTTCTTAAGGTTGTTTCTAGGGACCAATTTAAAATATTTTCTAAGGTAAGCAAAATGAAAAATAAGAATAGCCTTGTCTGTCCAACATTATTCAAATATAATCTTAAAAACAATTAGGTCAACTAAAGTCAACTGCTAACTTTGAAAACCAACATGTCTCTTATCTTTCTTATCATGAGTTTTTGTTCACAAGATAATCTTCTTCTCCAATATTAATCTATACAACTTATCCAAAAGAGAACTAATCATAACATTCCTATAATTTGAAGTGTTTTTTTTGTCATCACTTTTTAAAATAAGAATAATAAGGCTTTATATCCATAGCTTAGGAAAACCTAGTTTGACTGCTAAATAAAAAATATTGTCAATATGAAGAATAAGAATAGAGCCACCATTTTTTATAAATTCATCTTGATAACCTTTAATGTCTCTAGGTTTTGTTTTTACAAGGCACTAAATGCCTAACTCAATGTGTTCTACAATGAAAATATCATGCGTGATAAAAAGGGTTTGGTTGTTTTCTAAAACATTGGAGAATTCATAAAGAATTTGAAGGTACAAATTCCATTTACCCATGTAAATCTTATAATTATCTTCAATCTTACAAATTAATATGTTTCTCCCAAAAAAATTAAACTCAAATTTACAAAGGTTTAAGAGATTTTATTATGTTTACATATTGATGCTTTTGTCTTTTAATCAAAGTTTTGTGCTCCTTAGTTTTAATATACTTTAGGGACTCATCTCTCTAATATTTTTCCTAGAAATCTTGCAATCTTTATTGTACCAAGGATTGGTCAACCAACTCTTCTTTTTGAAACAAGTCCCAAAAGAGTACTTATTTAGGAACATTTAAAGCTTCATAGTAAAGTAATGATATGAGAGGAGGTTTAAATAACTTTTAAGTCACAAGAGAGTACCTAATTCCCCAGCTGCCCTTTCATTTCAATCAAGCACTTGCTGCTAACTCCCTTTGGCGTGTATTAACGCAAGATGGAATCTGGAACTCTATCATTAAGGAAAAATACCTGCCCCATGTCTTAGTGGACACTTGGCTCATGTCAACAACAAGCTCTTCAAGAGAAGCCTCACAGTTTTGGAGAAACCTGATAAAGTCTGTAAACTGGATCACCCACTCGCTTTGTTGGAACCTGGGCTCTAGACATTCTATCATCCTAGGCAAGGAATATATGGAATGTATTATTGGACTGGAAAAGGCCTCTTACCTATCCCCACTGCTTATTTCCTCACTAAATTCAAAAAATATTAGGTATCTTTTTCAAGCGACGGGGAGCTACAGTACCAAGATTCTCTTAGACATTTGGAAAACAAGCTACGGAATTGGTCTTACAGCAGATTGCACAATTGAGTGGGATAACTTATGTCTGGAACTCTCACGCACGGGCATCCAACTTCAAGATAGAGAATACCAGCCTATGTGTATGGGGGGCGATAGCTCGAGTCTCCTAAATGCCAACAATGTATACTCAACCATTACAAATAACATCTGGCATAATAACGTTGGAGGTTGGAGGAACAGTCTATGGACTTGGAACTTAGCACTAAATATTAAATTGTTTACTTGGTTAGCTCTTGAAAACAAGATAAACACATGTGATACTCTCCAAAGAAAATGTTGGGTTGGCCCCAACATCTGCCAACTATGGAACCAAGACGAAGAGTCGGTGATGCACCTATTCATCAAGTGCCCCTTTACTCGATTAGTTTGGGACAATATCATTATCGATTTCAACATAAACACTCCTTGGGATGGGCTCTATCTAGCAGCCTGCTATGACATCTAGTCTAAAAGGGAACTTTACTCTCAAAACCTCCCTCCCACGGTCTGCTGGTTCGTGTGGCTAGAAAGAAACAAAAAAATATTTGAAAATGGGACTCCATCTACAAGCACAGTCACCTATAAAACCCTGGGTATGTACAAAATCTAGACAACCATTCACCCAAGAAAAGAGACCATAAAGACAAAATCCAAGACTCACATTCTGGGGGAGACACCCACTGGTTGGTTCAATGGAGGAGTGCGGGAAAATGGCCTGTAGAGTGGTGCATGGGGATTGATTTGTACCTCATCGAACTCGCAATGCAGATGGACTTTCAACTGTGGCCTGGGCACTAATACTGAGGCTGAATTATTGGGTTCCTGGGCTAGACTCCACCTGGATTCTAGATTAAATATGGATACACTTCATCTGTATGGGGATTCTAGAATAGTCATAGATTGGTTGAACAACAAGGGAAAGCTACAAGTTATCGCTCTCTTGGGTTGGAAGGATAGGATCATGCAACTTCAATCTACCTTCAGGAAGCTCAGCTTCAAGCATACCTACTGAGAATACAACAAGGAATCCGAATCACTTTCAAAGGCAGCCCTCTATAAAAAAGTTGGCATCATCACCTATAATCTCTAGGTTGATGGGCACGAGGGTCCTCCCCATGTCCTAAGATTATATTAGGACCGATGCTTGCACCCACTTAGAGATCCACCCAGACCTCTTGATTTCCTTTTTGTGAACCTCCAGAACACATTTTTAAAGACAATCAGATCCCAAATTTCTCCTCTCTTTATTGTCACATAGGGAAATATGTTCTTCTCCTTGTATTAGCACTACATTTTTACAAATTCTCTTTTGATGGCCAAAATAACTATGTAGGCGAAGGATAGCATTGATAGTGGAACAATATATGGAAATGTAATTATCGAAATGTAATCTCTCGATATGAGAACAAAATTATATTTAATATAATTGTGAAATTTTTCTGTGGAAAAAGTCCCAAGAGAGTACTTATTTAGCAACATTTAAAGCTTCATAGTAAAGTAATGATACAAGTCCATGATATTTGTATTATTATAGAGAAGGTTGAAATACTTTTTAAAATCCTTTAGGAAAAGATCATTTTTGGTTTAGTAAAAAAGCTATATGATTTTTACTATTAGGATCCTCTTCATTGGTATTTCTATTCAAGTTTAGATTTAGAGTTAAGACTAAGGGTCTAGGACATGAATTAAGATCATGGTTCTTGCTCTCTCTCTCTCTCTCTCTCTCTCTCTCTCTCTCTCTCTCTCTCTCTCTGTGCGCACGCGCGCGCACACACACACACACACACATCTATATCTATAATGCATTGGTTTAAAGGATAATTTTATGAAACAAAATAGGGTGCAAGGTCTTGTCTTATGAAGAAATATATTCCTCCAACCCCTCATCTAGAAGATATTTTATTACAAATGTAGTGTCACTGTATCCATATTGTAACCTGTCACTGTATCCATACTGTAACTGTATCATGTGCATGCATCCTCATACATAAACTTTACTCAAGGAAAGTATGTCTCTCTCTAGTCATGTGCCATATAGGTATGTGTAATTATGAACAAGTATAATATCCCTCACATGATCTTAGTCATCAAACCCTTTCTGATATTCAACTTCTCAATACATCAACCACTACACAAGTACAAGCTCTCAACCATGTACCATAAATACCCTTAGCCATATGCCAAGAAATACAATATGTGCCTCAACAAGAAGTATCAATGATAAATATGTCAGCACTGTATTTTTGTATATCTGACTTATACAGAAGATCCCATGTAGTCACTAGTCTCTCTAGGGAGAATTCTCAAATCTCCATTGCCATTCCTCATGCATACATCAAAATCCAACTATTCATAGAAATAAGACATACCTTTTGAACCAATGGATGGATCTGATGTATCTGAGCACTTTAGACCTTCCTTGGAGCTTGATCTTAGAATCTAGAATCTCTGCATCTTCATCTCTTCAAGTTTCCATGGATTTACCAACATGTACGCACCCTAATACACTGCCAGCCCGCGTATAACTCAACGTGTATGCACCTTGTACACAGACAGCCTGTGCATAACTCAGCATGTATGCACCTTGTACACAGACAGCCTACGTACACCTCATAAAATAGGGTTTTTTCTGTAATTCCGAGAATTTCTCCGTCAACCCTTCGTGCTACCTCAGACGTTCGACACTTCATATGTATCTACAAGTATTTACAAGAAGATTTACATAATAAAATAGATATACAATATGTACAAGTGTGTTTTATGAGTGAGCTTTGTCTCTTATTTATATCTTCATGTAGCCTTACACTTTCCTTATTTTAGGGCTTCTTCATTTAAAATAATTTCTTCTTGAAAAGAACTTTGACTCTTGGGGGATTCTATAAGACTCATGAGGGTTCTCGAACTTCATATGGTCATAACTCTCTAAACGTGTGGAGTTATGTGACGTTCCACATACCATCGGAAATGGCATGACAAGCATTATCCATCTAGGATAGTTTCACTGACAAAGTCATTGTCCTTCATCTCATTATTCCATAATTAAGCATGGGTTCTCTCACTCCGCAAAGCGTCTTCCCGTGAGGGATTTCACCATAAGGGGACCATTTTGGAGTTCATCCATATTTACTTATTATCAACCATGACAAGACAATAATGAGTCATCTTTACATCAAACGAACTTGGGTTCATTTCCCAAACCTCTATGCTACTGGGCTTTCTTCAATGGTTGACATCAATGCCAACCAACCTTAATCAACAATATCCCCCTTTGAAATTGATGGAAACACTCTGATGCAATACTGAAATCATATCACTCATGCTCCCCCTGGAACCATGCCTCTGTCCTCTACCTCTTTCCTCTGCATTTGATAAATCTATGTCCTATGTCCTCTGCATCTGATAAATCTCTCCCCCTTTGTCATCAATGGCAAAGGTATCTTTCCATATGGGGTTTCTCCCCCTGACTAAACTGTCTTCTTATGGTGCTTCCTCGTGTACATCTAAGACATATAAGATGAGCATTCAAAAAGCATTCATTTTGGAGTAGAAATAACTCTAAGTCTTTGGCGGAGATATTCAAAGGACTCCCATGGAAGTGGTTTTGTGAAGATGTCTTCCACTTTTTCTTTTGAGCCCACATACTCAACTCTGATGTTGTTTTCTACAGCCTGGTCTCGTAGAAAGTGATACTTGATTGGAATGTGCTTCGTCTTGGAGTGCATCACTAGGTTCTTCGAGATACTGATGGCGCTTGTATTATCACAATAGATTGGAATGGGCTCATCATACTCAACCTGTATATCTGTCAAAGTTTGTTTCATCCAAAGAACCTGTGTACAACACAATGTAGCTGCAATATACTCTGCCTCGGCTGTAGATTAAGATATTGATGATTGTTTCTTGCTTCACCATGATACTAAACACTCACCCAAGTAGAACGTTGCTCCATTGGTGCTTCATCAGCCATCAATACAACCTGCCCAATATGCATCTGTTTAGGCAATAAGTGATAGATCATTTCCTTTTGGATACCATAATCCAAACTCTTATGTTCCTTTGAGATATCTGAAAATCCTCTTCACTGCTAATACATGTGATTCCTTTGGTACTGCTTGAAATCGTGCCACCTTTCCAACTGCTTGCATTACATATGGTCTAGATGTTGTCACATATAGTAGGCTTCCAATCATTGACCTTTATTGCCTCTGATATGTAGACTTCGAATCATCATCTTTGCTCAACTTGCAACTGGTTTGCATGGGAGTGATAACTCGTTTGCAATCTTCCATACCAAACCTTTTTAGCATTTCTCTGATATACTTCGTTTGAGAAATAAAAATTCATTGGTTGCTTTGATGTATATGAAGTCCCAAAAAGAAGGATAGTTCTCCAAGTAACGACATTTCAAATTCATTCTGCATATCTTTTGCAAATTTCTAGCTTAACCTATCATCATCACTACCAAAAATAATATCATCAACATAAACTTCAATTAATAAAATATTACATTGACTTACCTTGATGTAGAGGTTGTTGTCTGTACTTCCTTTTCTGAACCCTGCCTGTTGCAGATACTTATCCAGTCTAGAGTACCATGCTCTAGGATCCTGTTTTAGACCATACAAGGCCTTCTTTAATTTACACACATAATTTGCATTCTCTAAAAACTGAAATCCTTCTGGTTGTTCAATGTAGAATTCTTCTTCAAGTTCCCCATTCAGAAAAGATGATTTTATGTCGATGTGATATTCTTTAACATTTTTGGAGCATGCATAGGCTAAAAGCAAATAGATTGCTTCCATTATGGAAACTGGGGCAAATGTCTCTTCAAAGTTGATTCCTTCAATCTATGCATCAATCTAGATTTGTTCCTTGTAACTTGTCCATATTCATTTAATTTATTTCTGAAAACCCATTTTGTGTCGATTACATTCTTATTCTTTGGTCTTGGAACCAATTCCCAAGTGTCATTTTTATCTATTTGATCCAATTCTTCATCCATGGCCTTATTCCAAAATTCATCCTTGTTGGCTTCTTCAAAACAATTTGGTTCAATTGTAGATAAGAGTGCTATGTGTGTTTGTTCTGGTGAACGGATTTTTCTTCTAGTCTCAGCTCCAGCATCTTTGTTTCCAATAATCTGATCTGAAGGATGATTCTTCTGTACTCGTTTGCTAGGTGTCTTTGGAGATACTTGTTGAACTTGCTCTTATGTTTCTATCAGATTCTCTTCATCTTCCTCTTCTACTTCATCTTCTACTTCTTCTTCGAAAAGTTGTTCCATTGATTTGTTTTCTTCTTCAATTGATCCTGGTGTGCCTGTTTCATCAATTGTTACATCGATGCTTTCCACAATTTTGTTCAATATTAGATTGTAACACTTGTATGCTTTTCTTGTACTTGAGTAACCAACAAGTACTCCTTTTTCCACATGAGAGTCAAACTTTCCCATCCTGCCATATTCTCTTTTGATGTAGCATTTGCTTCCAAAAACTCTAAAGTGCTTCACATTTGCTGGTCTTCCTTTCCATAGCTCGTAGGGAGTTTTATTAGTGTTGTTTCTGAGCATTAATTTGTTTTGAATCTGAATTGTTGAATGCATTGCCTGTGTCCAAAATATATCTGTCAATTTGGAATCCATTAACATTTTACGAGCCATTTCCTGTATTGACCTATTCTTTCTTTCAACAACTCCATGTTGTTGAGGTGTCCTAGCAACTGAGAATTGCCTTTTTATTCCATGACTGTTGCAGTAGTCCATACATTCCTTTGAAGTGAACTCTCCTCCATTATCAGATATCAATCATTTGATTCTTTAATCCATCTCATTTTCAACAATTTCCTTGTAGATATTGAAGTTTTCAAAAGATTCTGACTTGTTCTTGAGAAAGAAAACTGTAGTCATTCTTGTAAAATCATCAACTAATAACATAAAGTATCACTCACCTTTTAAGCCCTTTGTTGTAGTTGGTCCAACTAGATCAGTATGCACAATTTCCAGTGGTCTTGTAGTTGAATATTCTTTTGATTTGAACCTCGTCTTTGTTTGCTTTCCTTGTCGACAATGCTTGCATAAAGTGTTGGTTGGTTTCGTGATCTGAAAATTTCTCTGACTGCTTCTCTTTTGTTGACTTTGACAAGGTTATCAAAATGCATGTGACCCATTCTTCTGTGCCATAGCCAACTTTCATCTTCCTTTCCTAGACAACACTTTTCATTTCCAATTTCACTTAACTCATATATGTTGTTTGAAGTTCTAGCAGTTGTACCGACCAATTTCCCTGAACCTTCTCTTCTTATCTCACACTTTTGTGAATCGAAAGTAACTTTATGACCTTCGTCACACATTTGACTCACACTTAGAATATTATGTTTCATATCTTCTACTAGTAGAACATTTTGTGCCTTTTCATTCTTGTTTTCAAATCGGACTGTGCCTTCTCCAATGATTTTGGCTAAATTATCATTTCCGGAGGAGACTGATCTATTTCTTTCCTTTCGCAATGTAAGAAATTTGTCTCTATCACCTGTCATGTGTTTTGAACACCCACTGTCAACATACCAACCATGTTTCTTCTTCTTAGCTTGTAGAGTGACTGTGCATTCTTCATTGCTATATTGATCTTGCTTTCTTATCCATGTCGTTTTCTGAGGTTCTTGTCTGTGACTGTTCTTATTCTGTTGAGGTTCCTTAGAAGGGGATGTCATTCTGCAATATTTGGCCACGTGTCCAAAATTGTTACATTTGTAAAATTCTCATTTAGTGCTCAAAGATTCAAACATGTTGTAACTTATTTTTTGTGTTTCACTAGGTCTTCTTGAATAACCCCTTTGTTTATGACTCTCAAAGGTGTTACTGTTCATGTTGTTAGCTCTACAAATCACAGCTTTATGTCCAAAATTATTACATGCATAACATAAAACAAAAAATATAATTTGATACCTGGGAGTTAAAGATCTTCTGAAAGGAGGTGTTCTTATGAATCCTTCTTCTTCTTGAGGCCTATCTGTCTGTTGTTGATTCTGAAATTTGAATCTTCTCGGTGGAGGAGTGTCCCTGTAATCTTCCTTGTATATCTTCCTCTCCCTTTTGATTGTTTCTGCATAGATTTTTGGATCTGTTTCTTTCTCTGTTGTTTTGGAGCTTGGTCCCTTTTCTGTATGATTGTATCCAAGTCCAGACTTGTCAAGATGATATTTTTGACTACTGATAATGTCATCCAGAACTTTTGAGCTATTCGGCATATTTTTCTTTTGAATATCATTTCTTAGTGTGACAATCTTTACTTCCAAGTTTCCAATGATCTTGTCCTTTTCTTCTACTTGTTCTTGGAGTGTTTCTTCAATTATTTTATCTTCTTCTATTTGAACCTTCAATCTTGTGATCATTTGTTCTAGTTCTAGAGTGTCATTTTTCTTGTCTAGTTCTGCTTGTAGTTTCTTGTTTTTCTTCTTTTTTCTTCTGATAATTTATATGGCACACATTAATTCTTCTCGATAGTCAACTTCTACATCTTCAATTTTGTCTTCGACTTCTTCATATCCTTCTTTGACTTCTTCATATTCTTCTTCGGAGTCTTGTTTGTCAGAATCTTTTACTGCCATGAATAGAACTATTCATGTCTCACTGTCACTGATTTCATCTTCATCTGATGATGAGATGTCTTCTTTGATGCATAATATTTACTTGAAATCTTTCTTTGTAGTTCTTTTTCCTTTATATTTGTGTTTTCCTTTTGTGTAACCTTCATCATTTCTCTTTTTCTTATGAGGACATTTGTTAGCAAAATGACCAATACCATCACAATTAAAACAAATTAAAGGAATCTTACCTCTATACCTACCATTGGTTCCCTTATTCAGTCGTTTGATGAAGTTGGCCACTTCTTCATCATCTTCCGAGACATCGCTGCTACTGCTATATTCTTCTTGTTCCTTTTTCTTTTTCTTTGATATTTTGGATGATTTGAAGGCTGCTTTTTTTACATCTGGATTTTCCTATTCAGTTCTCATTTCATATGCTGTAAAGATTCCATACAGTTCGTCCATGCTTATTGATTTTAGATCCAATCTTTAGTCTAGTGTTGATATCTTAGGGTTGAATCTCATAGGAAGAGATCTTAGTACCTTTTGAACAATTACAGATTCTTCGATTTCTTCTCCCAATCCTATGATTGTATTCACTATTTCATCAACTCTTAAGAAGTAGGCTGCAATATTCTCATCTTCCTTCATTTTTAGTTGTTCAAACTGACCTCTGTAAGTTTGAAGTTTTGTTGCTTTGACTTTTGTATCTCCTTCATAAATATTTCGAATCTTGTCCAAAATCTCTTTAGCGGATTTACAATGTGCAACTTTGGTAAATATTGTTTCACTGAGACCATTCAAAAGTGCATTTGTAGCTTTGGAATTATTCTGACCAAGTTTCACTGCTTTGTCATTTGTTGGTGGAACTTCTGGTACTGTGTATCCATATACAATTGATTGCCAAATTTCAAACCCCTGTGCCTATATATATGTCTTCATCGTTATGCTCCAAAAAGCATACTTCTGTCCATCAAAGTGTGGTATTCCATTTTTATATGAGTTGGTACTCTCCATGATCTACCTTTTAGTGGTTAAATAGATTTCTGAAGGAACCTTCTCTAATACCAATTGTTGGATTACTGAGAGGGTGGGTGAATCAGTAATAGCGTAATTATAATCCTTTTTCTCCAAATAATCCCAGTGTTATATCAATGTAGAATTATTATCCAATAATGAGCAATAAGAGATGAACAATCACACACATACATAATACACCAGTGTTTTACGTGGAAACCCAAATCGGGAGAAAACCACGGAACCTTTTTTCTTATATGTCTTGAAGAATTGCATTCATTGGAAGCACCAACTTCCTTTGTTTTCCAGTTGTAACTAGAAGGAGGATCCAACCCCCTAGTTTCTCAGGCTACAACCTAAGGGAAGCTCCAACTCCCCAATTCTCTGGCTACAACCAAAAGGAGGCTACAACCCCCTAAGTTCTCCGGCTACAACCGGAAGGTGGCTACAACCACCTGTGCTTGCCCCGTCCTACCACCCTAAAGTAGAATGATGGAACCACTGTCAACCTGTCACTGTGAGATATATTGTTGTACAACTATATAAACATGTACCACTGACCTGTATCCAATCTATACAATTTCCCTGTAATCAATCTGTACCTGAACTGAGCATGTATCTACAAATATACAACATGTACGCGACCTGTAATGATGCAACCCCCATATGTACACGCCCTATCTATTATGCTTCCCACGTATGTATGCGCCCTATCTGTTATGCAGTCTGCATATGCCTTTTGAAAACTAGGGTTTCCCTTTTCTTGAAAACTTCCGACCTTTTGTAACTTCTTTCACATAGATCTGTAACTTGTCACTATATCCATACTATAACTGTATATTGTGCATGCATGATCATACATAACCTTTACTCAAGGCAAGTATGTCTCTCTCTAGTCATGTGCCATATAAGTATGTGTAATCATGAACAAGTATAATATCCCTCACATGATCTTAATCATCAAACCCTTTCTGATATTCAACTTCTCAATACATCAACCACTACACAAGTACAAGCTCTCAACCATGTAAGATAAAGACCCTTAGCCATATGCCAAGAAATACAAGATGTGCCTCAACAAGAAGTATCAATGATAAATATACTAGCACTATATTTCTGTATATCTGACTTATACATAAGATCCCATGTAGTCACTAGTCTCTCTAGGGAGAATTCTCAAATCTCCATTGACATTCCTCATGCATACATCAAAATCCAACTATTCATAGAAATAAGACATACCTTTTGAACCAATGGATGGATCTGATGTATATGAGCACTTTAGACCTTCCTGGGAGCTTGATCTCAGAATCTAGAACCTTTGCATATTCATCTCTTCAAGTTTCCATGGATTTACCAACATGTATGAACCCTAATACACTGCCAGCCCGCGTATAACTCAGCATGTACGCACCTTGTACACAGACAACCCACGTATAACTTAGCATGTACACACCTTGTACACAGACAACCCACGTACACCTGAGAAAATAGGGTTTTGCTATAATTCCGAGAATTTCTCCATCAACCCTTCGTGCTACCTTAGACGTTCGCCACTTCAAATGTATCCACAAGTATTTACAAGAAGATTTACACAAAAAAATAGATATACAATATGTACAAGTGTGTTTTATGAGTGAGCTTTGTCTCTTATTTATATCTTCATGTAGCCTTACACTTTCCTTATTTTAGGGCTTCCTCATTTAAAATAATTTCATTTTGAAAAGCACTTTGACTCTTAGGGGCGTTTATAAGACTCATGAGGGTTCTCGAACTTCATATGGTCATAACTCTCTAACCGTGAGGAGTTATGTGACGTTCCACATACCACCAGAAACGACATGACAAACAATATTCATCTAGGATAGTTTCACTGAAAAATTCATTGTCCTTCATTTCATTATTCAACAATTAAGCATGGGTTCTCTCACTCTACAAAGCGTCTTCCCATGAGGGCTTTCACCATAAGGGGACCACTTTGGAGTTCATCCATCTTTACTTCTTATCAACCATGACAAGACAATAGTGAGTCATCTTTACATCAAATGAACTTGGGTTCATTACCCAAACCTCTGTGCTACAAGGCTTTTTTCAAGGGTTGACATCAATGACAACCAACCTTAATCAACAGGGCCAATGGCAGGCTTCCACGTGGAAGTATCTCATTGGTCCACCTGTACTACCTTGCCACATGTCAATATATAATTAGACCACATGTATGTACAGATGCCATGTCATCTTGTCTAGTTAGACATACGATGTGCCACATGGCACCTTGTGGTGTTTCCACATCAGCACCGTACATATGTATGGTCATGCCACATGTCACCCTTTCAGTTTGACATGTGTCACCTTTGACCCTTTTGATTTTTTACCCTATTTGACCTGAACTTTGACTAGCCATAACATTTGCACACGAACACCTCTTGAGGCGATTTTTGCACCGTTGGAAATCTATTGTCGAGATCTACACAATGCAATCCTTTTCAAGAAAATTTGAGACAATCGAATTTTGAGCATTTTTTAATCCTTCTGTGAGTGTTTCAGATCTTCATAGACCTCTGTGAGCATTCTAGATCCTCCTTAATCAAAGATAAAATTGAGGTCAGGCTATCATCAAGTGAGAATAAAAGATGAAGATATCATGAAGATATATTTAGGACAAGATATGGACATTATGAGTTTGAGGTGGTGCCATTTGGGCTATCAAATGCACTAGTTGTTTTCATGTGTATGATGAATGGAGTGTTCAGGTAATACATGGACAAGTTTGCAATTGTTTTCTTTGATGATATACTCATCTACTCAAAGATAGAGGAGGAACATGAGCAACATTTAAAGATGTTGCTACAAGTTTTGACAGAGCATCAATTGTATGCCAAGTTAAGTAAGTGCATATTCTATCAAAGGAAGATTCATTACTTAGGTTATATTATTTCATCAGATGGGATAGTAGTTGATCCCGAGAAGATAGAGGCCATTCGAGGATGTCCAACACTAAGAAATGTTACATAAGTCAGATCATTTATGGGACTTCCAGGTTATTACCAAAGATTCATAAAAGGTTTTTCAAAGATTTCAATCCCAATTATTTCGTTGCAAAATAAAGGAGTGAAATTTGAATGGAATTCTAAATGTGAGGAGAGTTTTCAACAACTAAAGGACATTTTGAAAACTGCACCAATCTTGCAGATTGCAGAACAAGATGAATATTTTTTGTGCACTAATGCGTGCAAGTAAGGGTTTGGTTGAGTCCTCACACAAAATGAACATGTGGTATGTTATGAGTCAACAAAATTGAAAGAAAACAAAAGGAATTATGCCACACATGATTTAGAACTAGCAATCATTATTTCCTTAGTGAGAATGAATTTGATATAAAGCATATCAAGTGAAAAGAGAACGAAGTGGTTAATGCACTCAGTAGGAGAGTGCATGAGATGCATGATATAAAGATTAGTGTGTACACGTATTATTTAAAAGATAGAATTTTAGAGGCTACAAATTCGTATCAACACTATTTGCAAATAAAGGAAACATTACAACAAGGAAATTTTCAACATAGATTCAAAGATTTTGAGATGAAATAATATGGATTCCTCATGTACAGGGGGGAAATATATGTGCCAAACTCTAGAGAGATGAAAAATAAAATGCCGAGAGAAATGCATAATGTGCCATATGTTGGGCACCCAGGATATCATAAATCAATTACAGTTGTATGAAGCCAATATTTTTTGCCAGGAAAGAAGAAAGAGGTGGTTGATTACATAGCCAGATGTCTAGAATGTCAAAAGGTAATAGGTGATCATAGACATCCAGTTGGATTACTACAACCATTGCCCATTCCTAAGTGGAAATAGGAAGTTGTTATAATTTTTTTTATTACTAAACTATCGAGAATAGTGTTCAGAAACATGATTCCATCATGGTAGTGGTGGATAAATTAACTAAGGTTGTGCATTTTATTTCGATGAAGAAAACTCACAAGGAAACCAACATCACAAAATTTACATGAAGGAAATTTTCAGGCTACATAGACTGCCCAAGGCAATTGTTTTAGACAGACATCCCAAGTTCACATTAAATTTATGGAAGGGGTTGTTTAAAGGATTTGGGACAAATTTAAATTTCAGTGCAACATATCACCCAAAGTCATGTGGGAAAACAGAGAGGACTAACAGGATAATTGAGGACATGCTAAGAATATATGTAATGGACCAACTATCCAAGTGGGAGGAATATATCCATTTAATTGAATTTTCTTATAATAATGGTTACCATGCATCATTGAAGATGAGCCCATTTGAGACCTTGTATGAAAAAAAATGCAACACGCCAGTAAGTTAGGATAACCCAACAAACATAGTAGTTATTGGGCTAGATTTGCTAAAGGAAATGGATCAGCAAATGATAAAGATCGGGCATAATTTAAAAGTTTCCCAATATAAGCAAAAGAGCTATGTGAATAAAAACATGACATACATAGATTTTAAAGTGGGTGAGCATGTGTTTTTAAAAGTAAAAGCGAAAAGAAGCTCACTAAGATTGGGATGTTTCCTAAAGTTGTGAACAAGATAGTGTAGGACTTTTGAATTCTTGGAGAAGATAGGCCCAATTGCATACATGCTAGCATTTTGTGCATCCATGAGAATTCATAATGTATTCCACGTGTCTTTATTGAAGAAATATGTGTCTGACCCTAACCACATAATTGATTGGAATGTGATCCAGGTGGAACATGAATGAGACTTTTGGGTGGAACTAGTGTGCATCTTGGACCTGAAAAGTCAAAGTGCTTAGGAACAAAGTTATCAGCCTAGTAAAGGTCCAATGAACCTGCTATGGTTTTGAAGAAACTATGTGGGAGCAAGAGGAGACCATGCGGGAGGAGTACTAGAAATGTTTTTGTCAATTTTGAAGAAAATATAATATAATAATGCAAGAGTCCATTTTGGGCATCTATAGTTCTCAGAACCACATATCATAACTTTCCTAGCCAATATGCACTATAATCCATGATAAAATAATGGTATAGATTGAGGAACTGCATGCAGAGAAGGGGGTACATTCCTTGTATTGGGAAATTTGAGAGGAACCAAAGATTTATGGTTGGAACTACTGCAAGAGTTGTGAAAATTGCAGAATTTATATTTTCTAAGTATTATGATGTAAATTTGTACATGTATATCGACATGATGTTGTGCACCAAGGAAAATGAAAAAATGTAGGGAAGGGGGAATGTAACATCCATGTTTTAATCCCCAGTTTAGTAATTTATAGTGTAGATATGATATGTACGATCATAGGCCAAGCGATGTAATATGTGAACTTGTATATCCAAAAAATGATAAATAAAAATGTGATGCCAACTGCAGATAGACATGGATAGAGATATGAGGTCTAATTTATCCACAAGAGAGGAGGGGTCTAAGGGGGTCTTATTCATGGGTTTCAACCACCAAACCTTTTTCTTGTTTTTCTTATGGTTTTCGGTGAACCTGAACTATTTATTCCCTTGAATGTGGGAGAGCCCAATCATTGAATACATGTAAGAGGGTGGGGGTGAGAAGTCACATCCCATAGTTATTGGGGGCATGGGGCTGAGTACAATCATCTTAGGGAAGAGTTTCAGTCAAGTGAGGAGGGAAAAGGAGAGGAAATTTGTATGGGACAACAGGGGAGATTTGATCCGGATTATTTTTGGAATGAAATGAAAGAAAATACATTACTATGAAACACTCATGAAAATTGTCAGAAACAGAGAAATACAACAATACTTCATTTCTATTAATGAAAGAAATGTAAAGAGACTGTAAAAATACATAGTGCAAGACTCGCTAGAATGGTGGTATCTTTATCTCTGAGAAGAGATGTGACGGCTACGCTCATTCACAAAAAGATCATTAAAATGATGCTTTGAAGGAATTTTTATGATAGACATGAATGCCAAAACCCTAGACATCCAAAAACCTAACCCTAGGAGATGAAACGCCAAAAGTCAAGTGGGCCCTGTTTGGGTAAGTTAGCACATTAACTTCCCAGGGTCATAACTTTTGCATATGATATCTATTTTAGGCGCGTGATAGCCTGTTGGAAAGGTATTTTTGAGAAATATGCATTACACCATCAAACTCTGACTTTGTCTATAGTTTGACTGTGGTGCACCAAAATAACATTGTTTAGGGCCCCAAAACGACCCTAGAAGTACAACAAGATGTGCTGACATGAAAACATACAAAATAAGCCAATTGGATTAGGTGGGAGGCCACCAGTATCCACCTGGAAGATGTGTAGGGATTCAGACAACCCCGTAAGTGTAAATCCCACAATTACAAAGAAGTACAAAAGAACGTGCTGAACTAAAAACTGACAAGAGGAGCTAGTTGGAACAGGTGGGTGGCCACCAATATCCACCTAGATCAATCCTCCCCGCTTAGGAAGAAATGGTCTCCATTGCGTTGAGTGCCCAGGGAAGAGGGGAAAGCATTTTATGAATCTGAATCTTAGTGAGATGCGTGCTTTGTTGGAGAAGTTGTGTTGCTTGGTATTTGGTAGATTGTCACACACCTATTGCTGGCAGGGTTGAATATGCTCCACCAATTCATTGTCTCTGGGTTTGACAGGGCATTGTGTAGGCACCAATGTAGGTGAAGAAACAATATGTTTTTTGATGCAGGAGCATCGCCAACAACAAGCGAGCGTGGGGAAAGCGCCAATGCATTTTGGCACATGATGAATTGTTTGAAATGTTTTGAAGTTGGATGTGCCAAACATAAATGAAATAATTAAGAAAGGGCGTACTTGTAGATTGTAATCAGACCTTGAGCGTCCCACTCTCCTCTGAAGGAATAAGAGGCATTTGTGCTAGTAAATGTAAGTAGGTAGCTTTCTTCAGACTGAGCACTGTCGGAACAACACATGGACTCAAGATTTCTCTAACCAACCCTTTTTCCATTAAATCCTGGACCTGTCTTTTGACTTCTTCATTCTCCTGCAGCATCAATCTATACACTTCTTTGTTTGGTAAACTAGCTCCAGGTATGAGATCAATACGATGACTCACACTTCTGATCGGTGGCAACAAACGAGGTAGTTCATCCACTACTATGTCAACAAACTCTTCCAACAGTTTATGAACCTCTTCCGGTAAATCATCTACCCTTGTACTGGTTAAAACAATTGTAGGCTTCCTGACCATAATGAATTGAGGTTCCTCCTTCTTCTTAACCTCTGTAAGAAGTTCCTTCCCACTCATGAGAAGTATAGTGTTGCTTACTTTAGGCTTCACCTCCTTATCTTTAATTGGAAGCAACATGTGAGTTCTACCATTCTTCTCTAGGGTGTATGTGTTCTTCCTCCCGTCATGAATCACGTTCCTATCATATTTCCACGGTCTACCCAGCAATAGATGACAAACATCCATAGGAATGACATCACAGAGTATTTCATCGTTATACCCTCCTATTTTAAACTCAACTAAACATTGTTTAGTGACATTTACCTGATGTCCTTTTTGTAGCCAAGAAACTTTGTATGGGATTGGATGTTCAACTGTCTCCAACCCCAGATTTTCTACCATCTCTGTAGAAATGAGATTATCTGTGCTACCACTGTCCATGATGACTTTGCATACCCTGTCCTTGGTTTTGCAAGCAGTCCGAAAAAGACTGTTCCTTTGCATCGAACTCTCCACCTCCTTCTCTGGTGTTAAGAGAACTTTTTGCATCATCATCGATCTTCCGCCTTCAGCATCTTTTGCCTCAACATTGTACCTCCATGCTTCAAAAATGTGAGTTTCACCACCTTCTTTCTTCTTATCTAGACATTCATAAGATTTGTGTCCATTCTTTCCACACATGAAGCATTTTACCACTCCACCTCTTCCTCTTCCTCTACCTCTGGTACGAGGAAAAATGTTTCCATCAGCATACCGAACTCTCTGTTCGGTATGCTGCCCTCTCTGCAACTTCCACCTCTCTCAGTATGAGTTTGAGGTTTCTTCCACTCTTCCTTGAGTTTCTGATTTCTATCCTGGACAACTGATTTGCCTCTAGGCTAACTTCTGCCTCGACCTTTTTGACCTTGTTTTCGGCCTATCTTTTCTTCAGCTTTTAGAGCCATCTGATAAGCATCTTCCACTGTTCGGATGGTCATCATGCTCATCTCATCCTGAATGTCGTATCTCAGACCATTCATATATATGGCAACCTTTTCATCATCGCTTTCCCAATGACCTGCTCTGATGTTCAGCCTGTAGAATTCTTCAGTGTACTCCTTCACTGTAATCAGCTTCTGTCTCAAATTTTGCATTCTCTGAAACAAAGTAATTTGGTAATCCCTAGGAATGAATTTCGCCTTCATCTTTGTGATCATCCTATCCCAAGTCTTGATTTTCTGCTTGCCTTTGCAGCGTCTGTCAACTTGTAGTTCATCCCACCACAATGTTGCATGTCCTTTTAGTCTTGTGACAGCATGTTTGACCTTCTTGTCTTCTTCGACATCTTCATAGTCAAAATATGTGTCCAGAGCTCTAATCCAGTCTAGAATCTCTTCAGCATCCAGGTTTCCTTCATATACTGGAATATCCATTTTGGGCTTAGCACCCATTCTTGCAACAGCCCTAATCAGGCGTTCATTTGCTGCATCTTCTGCTGTGACTTCTTCTCCTTCATGTCCATCTTCATTTTCACTTTCGGAATCACTAACATCTCCAACACCAGCTGTGCGCCTCTGTGTTGTCTCCATGTCCTCGAGTCTGGCGCATATATCATGCATCTCTCTTTCAATGGCTGGATTTGGCACCTGCCTACCCCTTCCTCTTGGCATTTCCCTCTCCTCTGGCGGATCGGGTGTTTGTCTGTCTCTTCTTCTCGGTGGCATGGCTAAGATTTCTATCTCACTTCCCCTATTTGAAGTATACAAACAAATTCAATCTCTGATACCACACTGACACAAACCTATTGGCCCTCGAGCCAAGATTCACTCACAGGATCGTTCTTTAACCCCTTCGAGCCGGATCGACTCTTTTGGATTCCCTGCTGGAATCTCCTTTCAAATCGATCCACAGGTCCTTTGGGAAGCTCCCCTGTGAAAACAACACTAGGCACGAGCTCCTTTCTCCCCAAGTGACCACAACGCTATGACCAAGGGCCTAACCCAAGGTCCTTTTTGCAACTCGCAATCTCGCGAGTTCATGAGTTGAGGCTCCCGACTCTTCCTTTTAAATCTCGCGATACCTGAAATGTCGATACGGGTATGGCTCTTCCTCTGTCAGCGCCTTCCTCACGCAACCACCGGCTAGGTTAAGTGCTATCACTTCTCGGTACTCACCACTTCGTGAGTTCGAATGTCCAACCTTGGCACCTTTCTTTCACGAACCCCTGAGAGGCGATGTTGACTTTTCTCCTCTCATTCTCGCTACTCATGACTTCGCGAGTCGAAGGGTCGAGCTCTCGTACTCTTATCTCGCGAATCCCCAAGACGCAAGAAGTCAACGGGGTGTTGACTCCTTCCACTAGGTGACGTGTGTCTGCTTGTCTATTTCTTGGGCCCACCTTGTGGTTCTCCCACGTGTTTCCTCCGTGCCTCGGCTCCCGGCACTTCGCGACTTCTACTGTTGAGACGAGGTCCTTCCAACCTTTGAACCTCTAAATACATGAAACGTTCGATGAGGCTCTGATTTAACGGTCCTCCCTTGACCTGGATCCAATGACTGTCTTTTCTCCTCGCTACTTTGCTACTTGCGACTTGGAGTACCCAAAATTCGGGCTCTCACCTTATGAACCTTTGAGTTCGTAAGATCCCTTGATTTCTTCCACATGTCCTCCTCCGATGGACGACTACAATTCTCTCGCGACTTCACCACTCGCGAAGTTGAAGGACTTCCTTCTCTGAACCCCGATGTTTGAATCCCCGATAGAGAGGATCTTGTGACACGTGCCCTTCCAATCGGACGACTCAGATTCCTTCGCTATTTCAGAACTTCTCACCTCGCGACCTCATGAATCTTGATGCAAGGTTTTCAATTCTCCAACTCACGAATCCCCGAAATGAGATTACGCGAGTGATCCAACGGCCCCTGTTGGCTCAGATCCTACGACCCAATTTCTCCTGAGCTTGCACTTAGAAAAAACACTCACCGTAACCTTCTTACTCCTCTGTAAGATCTGACGGTTCCCGGAACTTTGTGAATTCTCCACGGAGAATTCCGACTGTCCAATTCCTCCTTAACACTCCTGCGAAATGAACAAGTACACCTTCATGAAACTTTTCCACCAGCAAAACGATGTCGCTGCGCCTCCTTCTAATACTTCAAGGCACTGGTCCTCTTTGAGCATCTCTTCGACAACTTCGAAGACTCTATCCCTCTTGATCTTTCTCCACAACTCAAGTCTTCAAGAAGACTCCTGCACGCACTCCTTGCAGCAGTTCTTCAAATGCTCCCAAGTATTTGAACCTCTTCGACTCTGTGCACTCCCTGCTACAACAGTCCTTCAACAAGAATGGTTAAAAACATTCCTAAGGAGTTTGTTTTATACAGTGACAATCATGCTTTGCAATTTGTGACTCAACAGGAGAAGTTGAACCAAAGACATGTTAAATGGGTTGAATACATGCAGAACTTTACTTTTGTAATTGAGCATATTTCTGGAACTGCTAACAAAGTTGTTGATGCTTTGAGCAGGAAATGTTTGATGTTGCAGGAGTTCAGAGTCAAAACACTGGGTTTTGATGATCTCAGGGACATGTACAGAGATGATCCATATTTTAAGGAGGCGTATGAAGCAACTAAGAATCCAATTCTCAGGGACAGAAGTCAATGGACAAAATACATGATCCAGGAAAGATTACTATTTAATGGTAATCAACTTTGTATTCCAAAATTATCCATGAGGGAGAATCTGTTGAAGGAGAAACATAGTGGAGGATTGGCCAGACATTTTGGTCATGACAAGACATTCTCAAAGTTAAATGAGTCATATTTTTGGCCAGGAATAAGAGCAGACATCAAAAGATTCATGGACAGATGCAAAATTTGTCAGCATTCAAAAGGGAAGAGGCAAAATGCAGGCTTTTATCAACCGTTACCCATACTTGACAGGCCATGGGATGCAGTAAGCATGGACTTCATATTGGGGCTGCCGAGAACACAAAGAGGGTTTGAATCGATCTTTGTGGCGGTGGATAGATTGTATAAAATGGCACATTTTATACCGTGTCAACAAACCAATGACGCAACTCACATTGTGAATCTGTTTTTCAAAGAAGTCATTCGACTTCATGGCTTACCAAAGAGCATAGTTTCGGATCGAGACACCAAGTTCGTGGGACACTTCTGGAGAACCTTATGAAAGAAGCTGGGAACAAACTTATCGTTCAGTTCAACTTATCATCCTCAGATAGATGGATAGACAGAAGTTGTCAACAGAAGTTTGGGATACTTGCTGAGGAGCTTGGTGACAGAACACCATAGTCAGTGGGACAATATTCTGCCACAGGCGGAATTTTCTTATAATGATTCAATCAACAGAAGCACAGGGCAGAGTCCATTCTAAATTGTTTATGGGATGCAGCCAAGAGGAGTTTCTGAATTGAGGGATTTAGAATGAGATGAGATAAGAAGTGCTAGTGCAGAAGATTTTGCCGAAGTAATGAAGGAACTTCACAGCTAGGTGAAGGAGCGATTGCAAAACTCGAGCCAAGAGTATAAGCACAGAGCAGATCAACACAGGAGACAACTTCAATTTGAGGTTGGTGATTTGATTCTGGCCCATCTGAGAAAGGAAAGGTTCCCAAGAGGGACATATAACAAACTGAAGATGAAGAAGATCAGACCATGTAAGATCTTGAAGAAATTTGGGGNAGAATGAGATGAGATAAGAAGTGCTAGTGCAGAAGATTTTGCCGAAGTAATGAAGGAACTTCACAGCTAGGTGAAGGAGCGATTGCAAAACTCAAGCCAAGAGTATAAGCACAGAGCAGATCAACACAGGAGACAACTTCAATTTGAGGTTGGTGATTTGATTCTGGCCCATCTGAGAAAGGAAAGGTTCCCGAGAGGGACATATAACAAACTGAAGATGAAGAAGATCAGACCATGTAAGATCTTGAAGAAATTTGGGGCAAATGCTTATGAGATTGAATTACCCGATGAGATCGGAATTTCTCCGATATTCAATGTCTCATATTTGTACCCATACAAAGATGGAGCAGACAGTGAACAACCAGAGGGACAAAACAGATGCCAGTTGCAGAGAAGCCACAGATGGAAAGCATACTGGACAAAAGGGTTAGCAAGAAGACCAGAAGAAAGGAATATTTTGAATACTTAGTCAAGTAGAAGGGACATCCAGTTGAAGATGCCAGCTGGGAGAATGAAATAGAGATCCAGAAGCATGGACAGACCGTGTGAGAGCTCATGGACAGGAGCCCATGAAAATTTTCAAGCGAGGGAGTATGATGTAGGAGTATCGCCAACAACAAGTGAGTGTGGGGCAAGCGCCAATGCATTTTGGCACATGATGAATTGTTTGAAATGTTTTGAAGTTGGATACGACAAACATAAATGAAATAATTAAGAAATGGCGTACTTGTAGATTCTAATCAGACCTTGAGCGTCTTGCTCTCATCTGAAGGACTAAGAGGCATTTATGCTAGTAAATGTAAGTAGGTAGCTTTGAATTCTTAGATTAGACAATTTTAGGAGCCGGAGGGAAAACGGATATAGACACCCTCACTTGTATCATTGTAATATTAGCAACATTATCAATCAAGAGAGCATAGGAGAGAAGAAGCAGAGAGTTGTGTAGAGTAAAACCCCATGTACAGAAGTTCTGTATTAATACAAAGATCTTTAGTTCAGACTCATGGTGTTCAATTTCTTTCTTTGTTTGTACATGTTGATTGATATATGCTTGGCTACTCTCTGTTATGCATTTGCTTTGATGTGCGAATGTATGATTTCATATTAAATGTCTGAAATCTGAAGAGAGGGAGAGTAAAGAATGAGTTTCAATTGTTTCTCTGTCTGAGCAAGAGTTTTCCTACAAGGAGTGCAGTGAAATTGTCTGCAAGGTGTGCATTGACAGAAGTCAGAGTTCGTCTCTACAAGCTCAGGAGAGATAACATTGTTCTCATTCTCACAGAAGTGCAAGTTAAGCACATGAGTCGTGCAAGGAGTGCATAGGCCGAGTGAAGTCTCAGAGTTACAACCTGGGCGAAATTGTTGAAAGATTGTTGTCGCAGGGAGTGCGCAAAGTCGAAGAGGTTCAAATACTTGGGAGTATTTGAAGAACTTCCGCAAGGAGTGCATGCAGGAGTCTTCTTGAATACTCGATGTCGGTCACTATAATTGCTTAATTAATTTCAAACAACCAAGTGAAACATAAATTATCAACCCAAGGAAGTCTTTTGTTTCAAAGATAGCCACGCATTGTATATGCTCAATTCCAAAAGAATTTAGTGTTGTAGTAAGGAAATCATTCTATCTATATTTGCTAAAGTGAACTAAAGTTCTGAATTAAATCACAAGAAAGAAATATCCCTAATTGCAATTCCTTACAGCTAAATTAAGAATCCGGGATTACATTTTAAAGCATCATTGCAATGGGAAAGAACAACTATCTTGCAATCAGAGAACAGGACCCTTATTCTCAAACAGAGATTCAGTACCAACACTTTTTCATGGAAATAATAATGCATAAACAATAAACTCTATCTAACAGAGAACAAAGCACTTAGTTCCTTTCTGTCTAAGCAGGAGCCTTGGGCCTTACTTCTGTTTAGCACACTTGTGAGATTGAAGTCTACAGAGAACAAGGCAATCTGATTCCTTTCTTTCTAAGCAGGGATCTCTAACCCAGTTCTGATTAAC